>JAULKK010319572.1:0-11467 GCA_032355705.1 Rubia peregrina
AATTATGCACAAAACCATTTTCTGCCTTTTCCAAGGCAACACAATATATATATATCTATATATATATATAAAACCCAGAAAAGATGTAGTAACTCATATTTTTAAGGTTATAAAAAATACACAGAAAAGAGAGATAGAAAAGACAAGTGTTGATTATGACAAAATGGACAAGAGCAAGTATGCCTTGACATGGATGAAACCATTCCGTACATATTCAAATAACTTAAAGAAGAAGAAGAAGAAGAAGACAAACAACAATAACAACTACACAAAAAAATTGGAGCCCCGCTTCTTGCTAAAACCTGAAGTTTACTGTGTACACACAAACTGGAAATCTACTACAGTATGTTAATCTAACTGGGAGTTTCATTCTACTCCTCAAGAATGCTTACTCATTAACCTTGCAAATCAAACCGCAAGACTCGGTGTTCGTGTTTGACAGGATGAAACACAATAAGAAAGAAATGAAGTCCCAGAGCAGCCCATGTAAAATTATAACCATTATTACGAATAACTTTCTTGATCAGTCTAGTGATTCCATACAACTCTTGTTCGGTGCTTAGAAACCATATATTGAATCCAGTGTGACACACAAGACATCATTGAGAGTCAATGGATCCACCAATATAATGAGATTCTCGGCATCATTTCTGCTTTCAGATTTGTCATTTTATGCATATCTAATTACTTTACAATATTGTCTTATCATTCTTGTATCTCTTTAACTTCCAGGTATCTCATCGACTTTGGTAGTACAATAGATGAGTTCACCGTGAAGATTTTATATGATAAGCAGACAACCCTTGGTCATAGGCATATCAAAGCACAGTTCAATGTGACCCTATGAATTGGTTGGCAGATCAATCCTTTTGGGTATTCTGTAATACAGGCATACCTTCTTGGAGCAGAGGTATGATTTTTTTACTTTCTTTTCTTTGTGAGCCTTGATTATCTAATGCCACTTCCTTAACACGATCACAGTGAGAAATAAGTATCATTATAAGTTTTCTTAAGTACTTATGACATATAATGTTATTAGTGGAACAACAGTTGACCATGCTTTTATAACGGGGTCCTACTTAAACCATTAGGTGGTATGGTTTAGCTGGTATAAACTTTAAATATGTAAGGGTCATGATCTACTCGACCCTTCTGAATTGCAGGTACTAATCACCACTTTCTATTGCTGCAGCTGCCTGGCTATGCCGGTGATTTTTAGTGTCCCTAAATATGTATTCTATGCTAAACCTCCTTCCCATGTCCAACAATTTTAGATGCCAGGTAATAGTAACTTTTTCTAGAAGGGCGACGAGGAGAATGGTTGTGAAGTTCTCCAATAACTAATTCTTCCCAACTCTTATAAAATCCAAATATCACCTCAATATTGCAGAGTGATCAGTTAACCTGACTATAGTGACTAATATCTCGTAGCTTTACTAAAAATTTGACAAAAAGAGTCATTACAACCAAAGATAACTGGGAAACAGATGAATTTCAACTACTAAAATGCCTAACGAAACTCAATACTAACCAAATACTACTAAAAATAATAATATAGAAACAAGAAATGGAGCGAATTGGGGTGATATTACAGAATTCTGTGAACGTAACAATGTATGACGATAGAGCGAGTGGATCCCATGGAAAGTTAGTTAATGTATATCAGATCTTCTAGAGATGGCGGTTCAACAAAGCAAGAATAAAGGACTAATTTCTAGGGAAAAATGGGGTGATTTACAGAATGATACGACACTACAAATTGAGGAAGATAACTATCTGATATATGTCAACAGATAGACTAAACCACTCCATGTTGTTCTTCAATAATTAATCGCCACACACTTTCTACCAAGAAGAAGAGTATGCACAATCTAAATTCTGTATAAAATTCAATCAAAATGAGACTTAGATCATCAAACAACAAGAGGGCACCAAGAAATCACCTCAGAAGGCAATCTTTCTTGCTAAAAATGAAAATTCGGGACAGATAAATGACAGAAGGAATCTCCTTGGTTGAGATTTTCAATACTACTTTTAATAATATGAATACAATAACTCCACTAAATGCACAAGAAGTAGCATTATCAGAAACAAAAGATTGAGAGATCAAATACTAATTTCCCCGCATTTCACAAACTTTACTTAAATCCCAACAAAGTGGATATGATTATAAATAAGCCGAAGCTAATTTCACAACCAATCAACAATTAGAAACAAAACCACCAATTATACATGGTTAGAAAACACAGGAGAGCATTAAAGTTACAAGCTTGGGAACTTACAGTGCAAAGAATGGGAAAGAAGGGATCCAAAATAGTTAGCCTTTGAGATTGATCAAGGAAGCAGTGGAGTGGTGAGGATTTTTCACTCATGCCCTAAAAAGCCGACCAAACTCTATCTTTTATTGTATGTAGAGCTCCTAAGTCACCACTGTAAAACACACTCCCCGAGTATATAGAAATCAAAGGTTAAAAAACCTTAATGTTAATGATTTCTTGCAGGCTAGGAATTGGCAAACAACACTTGTCACTAAATAGACCACAAGTAAACTAATCCTATCTAAAGTAGAACATCTACAAGATATAGACACATACAAGAAGATAATATCAATAGCAATAGAAATGAAAACAAATCTTTAGGGCATACATCAGAGAAGCTGTAATAGCACAAACACAAAGAAATCCAACAAATAAAGGTCAATGAATTTATGACTCTGCAACTGAAGAAAAACAGCTCGCAAATCATAGTGCAACAAACTCAATATGTACCATGATATGACTCAATACCAGAATTTATCCTTTATGCTTCCTAATAACTTTTTAAAGACATATTAGCAACTTCGATGTATACAACCTATTACCAGGCACCTGTAACATGAACTACAGATACTTTGTCTATATCCAACTCAATAAACAATTACCGACAAATTTCCACTTAAGTAATCCTTTGTTGTCACAACTTAGTTTTTGCCTCCGATGATAATCTTTTCCTCCAACAGGTTAGAAATTTATTGTTGACTAGAGGGCTATTTTGTGGACCACTTCTTGTAACATTTTATTTTACATATATTACTTATATTTCCACCAAAGCAATTCAGGGTATATGCACAGACTAACCAAGAAAAAAATGAATGTGAATGCGGTAGGTTGACACTTGACAGCCAGAATAAAAACACGCATTAACTATTATATAATATTGATTGCACGGGAAACTGATATCATCTCCAAAGTCGAAAGAAAAAATCAAAAAGTCCCAGTACCAGTTTTACTTATGCTTATGCACACTGTTTGACTTACTATAAACAACATCTCAGAAGCTAAAGTACAAGTTGCAGGACGTCGATACTTGTGCTATCAGCAACTCTAGATAAAATAAGAGAAGCAAGCTGCTTCACTAACAAAGAATACTTTAGGCCTTGTACCCTTCCTAAAGAGAAAATCAAACAGCATGATCGATTACTATCATAATAACTGTATTTATCCCTGGTATTATATGAACCGTGCATGAAATAGCAGAGAAGGCTAGACACGACATGCAAAATTTGAACATTTACGAGATTTTTATACGATCTGTACCATGACATTTGAATTTTTTTAGTCAATCTAACGTAGCATTTCCATTTTTCTGTCTGGGACAATTTACCAATACCTAGTAGGCTACATGTACACAATCTGAAGTGAAAAATGAAATTAAACAACAAAATTGATGGTCATAAATGATTTGAGGTTACATGCTGACACTAATCATTGAATTCTAACCAATCAACTCTCTTTTCAATTCATGAAAGCCATACACGATGAAAATAAAGTAACAAAAAAAGCATACTCACGCTATACCAGGAAATTAATTTCAGGTTAAGAAAATTATAATCACATTAAAAATATAAGCTACAGCTACAATCAGCCATCTCAGTTTTTTTTAAATAGAGGATTTCCACATTTTATATCTATCAAACGGAAAAGTAACGTAGCATTAACAATAGAGAAGCTAACTGACCTCCCATATCAGCAATCATAAGAACAACATCCTTGTATTTAACCCCAATCACAGAAGTTCCCGTCACAATAGATATAAACATGTATGGCATACTACATATGTTCCGGTCCTTAAATTTTTGAGTATTAATCCCGAGAACACACCAACTTCAAATAATAAACAAGTATATAGCAAACAATCCATATGTCTTAACAATACTATTAATAAAAAATACCGCACAATGTGCTGTGTTAATGGCAATAAAACTTATTGAGTGCATTTCAAGAAAGTAACTCATTTTAAGAAATTCCCGTGTTTCAATAGATCCTCATTTAACAAATTAACATGATTCAAGATGTACTACCAACAAAAGAAAGATGAAATACAACCAGGGAGAACACAAGAATTTACCTACTTACAAGATTGAGAATAAAATCTGCTAGCTTTTCAAAGTCGGTGAGAGCATTCCAAACAGAGTCTAAATCTACATCAACAACTACATAAAGATCTTTATAGTTTGATGAAAAATAACATATAAGAATTCTGCAAGAAAAAAGGGAGCAATTTTAGTTCAGCTGCATTAACAATACACATGTAATAATAGCGTACAACACAAGTGTGACCTATGTGACAGGCTAAGAATCATTGCAAATTTGTAATATGTTTTTATAAAGTTCATAATATCCAGATATTTCAGATAATAGGTCACTTTCACAAGAGATTGCATATGATATATATTTGTCCACACATTAGTGTTTAACCAACTAATCCGAACTACTCATTATGAGGATCAACTTGCAGTTAATCACCCTAAAACCGTGCATATGATATGACTTTTGAGTTATGAGTAACACTCACAATATAGATAATTTCATGTGCTTACTGATAAAATGTAGCAATTACCATACTTAATGTACTGCTGAAAACAAAATGTTGCTAAGGATATTGAGAAAAAATGAAGAATTTCAAGGATGTTGTGCATATGATGCCGAAGAAATAAATATAGCAACAAATTTTAACGTGCATTCAATACTTTGATCATGCTTTGTTGGTATGTCTTAGCTTCCTACATGTTTGACACCCAAGCCTGAACCTCTAAACAATGTTCCACATATTGCTTATGAAGTCATCGAAAACTAAAGCCTCCAGAGCAAGGCTTAGAAGTATCACAAAAATGCACCCTTATCAAGTACTGGAACCCCTTGACATCTCCAAACAACCACGTTTTATTGAAATTCTGCTAGTTTTCATTAGTCGAGTTCCTACAAGAGTTATCATAAACGAAATAAAACTTCATGCACCATCAACAAAACCAATTGTTGCTCAGTTCTTCCCTAATCCACGAGAGTGAACATATCCAGTGCCAAGTCGGAACCTAAAATCGCAGAATCGTGTATTCTCTATGTCAACAACCGTGACCTGAGGTAATGTACTGTCTTATGACTGTCGAGAAATGCCTTCTTCTTCTGTTGCGCCTGCTTCTCTCCATATACAAAATGCTCCCATTTTTTAAAAGTCTCGTCCTGCGATTGCTCAAGCCAGTCAAATATTGTCTAGCTATAATCTGTGGAGTTAGGATCGCTCCTATGAGTTAAAAAACACATCCTCAATCAGAAAGTACCCAGATGGATCATGATGTTCTTCCCTCTTCATGATCTCATTAGTTTAGCAGTATATCTTGTCCCAGGGCTCAATAAAAAATTGTTGTCCAAGAACCAAGAACTCTTGGCACTTTGTCCATGCATTCTTGTGATAATAAACCTCCACACAGATCACAATTTTCAGTTATTGAATAGCGACATTCTCAACACTGCTCGAGGCTTTCGCATTCAATCCTAGCAATTCTAGACATAGAGAGCAAGATTGATCAGACCCTTTAAGAACAGGACACGACTCGACTAAAACAAGTGTTAAGGGTCATGCTGAACTAAGGCATGTGCACTTTGCCTATCCATCGAGACATAAACTAAGGGTTCTCAAGGGAGTCGGGGCTGAGACTGAAAATTGCTGCTGAAAGCACAATAGCGCTGGTTGGGCAAAGCGGGTGTGGTAAATCGACAATCATAGGATTGATCGAACGATTCTATGATCCCATAAAAGGGTCAGTGAGTGTCGACCGAGGGGATGTGCGGGACTACAACTTGAGAACTTTGTGAAAACACATAGCTCTAGTCAGCCAAGAACCAACCTTATTCGGTGAAACCATCTATGAGAACATTGCTTATGACAAGAGCAATGCCAAGCAATTTGAAATCATGAAGGCTGCCCAGATGTCTAATGCACATGAATTCATAAGGTACGCTATCGATTCTTACACATTCTCTGCACACAAAAAAATCTAAGCTAAAACAGAAGAAAACTAAAATTACAATTTCTTGGTTTGCAGTGGGATGCAGGATTGATACCAAACCTACTGCGTTAAGAGGAGAGTACAACTATCCGGAGATCAGAAATAGAGAATTTCATTAGCTCGTCTACATTATGGTGGAAGAAGAGGAGTTGGCAGAGGCCGAATCTGGTGGAGGAAGAGGGGTTGACGGAGGCGGAGGTGTCGATTGTGGTGGAAGAAGAGGGGTTGGCGGAGGCGGATTTTGGTGGAGGAAAATAGGTTGGTAGTGGTGGAGTTTCTAATTCTAGTGGAGAAAGAGAAGCCCTGAAACAGAGTTGATTCCGGCGAAGGAGGAGAAAAGACAAACGACGTCGTTTTGTCAATCCGGAAAGTTAAAATATGGAATGCTAAAAATAAGGAATGCAGCTATAATGACATAAATATCCCCGGTTGATATCAATAGCAAACAATCCTTATTATATGGTGCTTTGGAATAATTTTAAAATATTTCTCCTCAAGAAAATAGGCTAAAATTGCAAATGGGTCCAAACGGGTTAATTTGGGTCAAAATTCTACTCAACCCATTTTGACCCAACCCACATGACCCGACCCACATGACCCAAATGAAACATTGACTGGACCCGACCCAAATGGGTCTGGTCAAAACATGTATGGTCGGGCAATTTGAACACCCCTACCAAATAGCATCCACAATGGTTGCTGTTTAATCCAACTTTTCTTAATAAGGAGCACTCCTTATTTAAGGACGGTCATTGTGGAGTTTTAAGAAACACTCCTTATAAGTAGGGATGATCATGGGTCTAGGACCCGACCCAGAACCATAGGGTTTAGACCCGTAGGGTTGGGTATGAGTCCAAAATATTTAGACCCATCGGATCCGAGTATGGGTCTAGATTTTAAAAAATGGGTTTGGGTCCGAGTCTAAAATATTAAGACTCTAACCGAGACCCGACCCGTAGAACCATATTACCTTAACTATACATATTATTTATCCTATTTTCTAAGACAAAGTTTTGTGCGAGACCGTCTTACAGTGAGACCAATGATTAATGTGTAATATTTTTAAAATTTAATTAGATATGAGGTTTCAAATATAATTTAAGAAAGTTTGGGAAATGAAGGAGGGATTTGGATGCAAATACCACTTTTGGGGGGTGCTAGGCATAAATATTTTGGGAATTAATAATTTTGGGTCATAAGAATCATGCAGGTCAAGTATTCGGGTCAGAGAAATTCGCTGATAATTTTTTTTCTCTCATTTCTGGGAAATGTGCGAATTTTTACTTCCAGACTTACTGTTTCATTTTCAATACTTGATGTTTCAACGAAACTTTGTGATGGTTTTTCATAAATCATTTTTTTCTGCTAAAATCATGTATTTTAAAGTTAAATTTTGATCTTTTATTGTAAATTTTGTGTTTACATGTTACATTTTTAACAATGTATACATGTTGACACTAGTATGTGATGTTTTATTATCTTTTTTTTATTTAATTCTTTTATTTCGTTTGATGTGTTTGTTTTTCATTGTGTTGTTTTAAAAATTAATATTGATGTTTCTTTCTTTTATTATTATATTTTTATTTAATGTATCATTGATGTTTCTTTCTTTTATTATTATATTTTTATTTAATGTATCATTGATGTTTCAATCGTTTGAAATATTTTTTTCCCCAATTTTAATGCCGATGTTTTTTTTATATTAGTGTTGACATTTGGGTGCATAAAATTTGATGTTTCATTTTCAATACTTGATGTTCCAACCAAACTTTGCGATATTTTTGTATTAAGAATTTAAGAGAGGTTCAAAAACTTTAATATGTGAACATGTCTTTATTTTTTGTTTTATAATTTTATTATCAATTTTTATGTTTTATATTTATAAAATTAGAAGATTTCACGTTTTATAAAAGTATGATGACGTTTAATTATTTTATTTGAAGTTTTATAATTTTGATTTTTTTCAATATTTTATATTTCATGGATACCGAATATGATAATATGTAATATAGTGAAAAACAAAGATTAATATTGATTATTTATGTATGTATTTTGTATTTTTATGCTTAATTATTTAAAAGTTTTGATGCGTATATTAGTATTTTATTGGATGTTTAACGATTTAATTTTTTATTTGTTATTATATTATTCTATGTGAATTTTTATGTGATGCATAAAAAAAATTATTTGATGTCCACAAAGTCTTGTTTTAGGCAGCCTAAACTTTAATCCAGGATTTATTATGCAATTATAATAAGTTTTATTTGGGATGGGATTATTTTTAAAAACTGCTTAAAAACTGGAAGACTTACCTTGTAAATATAATAATTATATATACATCACTTTTATTTTTAGAAATCCGATCATATTTCAGTTCGTCTTCCCACTCGCTCAACCGCTCTTCTGTCCAGGCGCATAGCGATTCCGGCGACGGCGCATCCAGGCTGAGCATAGCGGCGACGCATCCACGGTGATCAATGATTCCCGCGGCGGCGCATCTAGGTGCAGCACAGCGGCAACGCATCCATGGCGCATCTTAATGAAGCACAATGACGCTGAATCCAAGGCGGGGAACAACTATGGAAAATGATTGACGATTAGAAAAGGAGCGCAACGTTGGCGGAAGAAGTAGGCGCTGGAGAAGACGGCGAGTGAGATGCACGCGCTTCGCCGTGGATGAACGCTCTGGCGTGTGAACTGCACACGCCACCACCGCAGAGCTCAACATCAGCAAATTCGACTCTGTTCGCGATGTCCAGAGCTCCGGCAAATTTGGTCTGCTGAGACGGTAGTAAGTGTGTGTTTGCTGTGCATTTTATTCATGTGTGTGATTGTTGCTCAGACGATCGGTCTTCTGTGGTGTCATCGGAGCCAAAATCTTGCGTTCTAGTCTTCTGTGTTTTATTGTGATGCTGTGTCCGATGTGTGATGTTTGTGTGTTTTTGTGATGATGATGTGTGATGTTCTGTGTGATGTTTTTATGTTTTTATGATGATGATGTGTGATGCTCTGCGTGATGTTTTTCTATGGTGTAATGGTGATGTTATATGATGAGATGATGATGATTTAAGATGATGCGATGATGTTTATGTTTTTTTATTTTGATAACGATGATGTTTTTATGATATATTTATTGAGGTTTCATTTTATGTTCAGCTATGAGTCTTTGATTTTGTGGTTAATACTCTTGACTATGAGGTAAGTGGCATGGGTTCAGTGGTGTTTTTTAAAAAGAATTTTTACTGTTGAGGTTTTGTAACTTTTTAGTTGATTTTTGTAGTTTTTTTTCCTCCCATGTTGATGTTTTCATTATTTGAGTGAGATTTATTTGATATGAAAAAGGAAAGGGGTGGAAAGAAAAGGACGGGAAAAATAAAATGATCAACATACCCCTTTGAAAATGGGTTAAAAAGTCACCCGAGGGACACGTTACAAATCATAATGGCAGTTATGAGGGTAATCGCCTCAAAACCCGAAAAACATTGTTTAAAAATAGTGAAAGTCTTTAAAAGGTGACTTTTTATATGGGATATGATACGTCAATGACTTGATTGCAAAATGGACTTGATAGGTAATGATGTAATTAACAGAAATCGATAGCTTCATATAAATACTGATTTTAATTTTTGTTTATTTCCTCTCTCACATTGCGACCTCCGCCTGAAACTTTTGCCTCTTTCCGCGTGAAACCTCTGCTCTGTTCTTTGCTTTTCAGTGTCGATACCTGTTAATTTATTTGTTCGTTCAATTGATATTTATTGGATATGTAGGGGGGTTCTATTTTTATTTTGCATTTTGTAGGTGTTGTTTTTGTTATCGTTTTGTGCTAGTTATTGATTGTTACTTTGATTTTCTGATTTTGAACATTGAAAAGCATCGTTTTCTGTGTTTCGAGTTGCTATTTGCATTTTTTTAATCAGGTTTTTGAATTATCCCTTTCTTGTTACAACAAACTTGTGAATCATGAACTGCAAATGTTTACTTATATATTGCATTTGTTAGTATCCAGTGTGCACTTGTTAGTTGTACTGTATACAAATTTTTTTTCATTTTTTGTTGATTGTTCCTTTTGAATTAGGAATTGCATTTCTTTACTTATATGTTGCATTTGTTAGTATTCAATGTGTACGACTTTTTGCGGGAGCTACATCTAAACTTGAAGTGGTTATAACTTTTAAGAAATCGGAAAATACTCAAATCTGGACTTCACAAGACGTTCTAGCCCAAGAAGTTTTCAAATGAAGATGACATTGAATTCAGGGAATTCGAAGATGGTCCTCCCTAGAAGATTGATAATTAATTCATTAAATTAGAAAATGTTAGTTAATCTAGAGAGGAATATTATTGTAACTGTAAGTTCCCTAATGGAAGATTTATATTCAATGTATAATGGATACAATATGTGTAGTTCAAGATTTCTGTTATGAGTACTTGTAGTATTTATCCGTATCTTCCTTTTCTTCAGATTTTGAGAGTCCCACCTGTATCTGAAACCGACAACATTTGTATGTTTTTTATACAAAGTATGCAATATTTCTACATGTGTTGCTTTCATGCCGACAATACTTTCTGTGGTATCTCTTTAATTTAAATCATGGAAATATGCTCCGGTGTTTGAAAACATATACAGGTTTTGATGTAATCGGTACATGTTGTAAGGTAATAAATGCATTTTATATGAAAATTTGAAGAAAAAAAATACAAAATTATGTAATATTTGTTATGTGCACTATAAGAAATACTAGTAGTATGCTAACCTATGCATGTTTTAACAAAACATAAATGATTCATAAAGTAATTTATGCACTACCTTTTGGGATTTTTTATATAATTCATAAAAGGAATAAACAGTTATAAATCAAATGCATACTTTCATTTACACAATACATGTTGTAAAGAAATCAATGCACCGTTTGAATGACAATTTTAAATTAACAAATTTTTGTCTCCTCTATCATGTGTACTATAACATATACTCCATCTGTCCCACAATAAACTTCCTATTTTCCTTTTTAAGGCATCCCACTATAAACTTCCTAATTCTAAACTTTCTGCATTTGGACATAAAGAGCAATTGTCCAAAATGGTACCCACTTTTAATCGAAATTCACAGTTTGGTACCCAAATTTTAAAAATGCGCCA
>JAULKK010319581.1:0-11467 GCA_032355705.1 Rubia peregrina
AAAGTTTGGAAGCCATGCTCCGAATTGGCTTCATTTCTATCTTGCTCAACCGGCTGGCCAAATAATCATCCAAAACATACTTTCATAAGGGATGCAAAATGTTACCTTGAACTGATGACAAGGATGGACAACCTGTGTGAAAGGACCCTGCATGCGGCGTTAGAAACTCGCGGGATCGCAATCAAAGATAAGGATTTATATTTTTTCTCTTGTTCTTAATGCTATCCACTATAAATTACGTGTTGTCAACAAGGATAAAGGGGGTCAATAGGTAGTGACACAAATTTCACCCACGGGCATCACCCTATGTGTTTGTCAGGAATAGCAAACATAAGGGAGGGGTTCCTTTGAGAAGAGATAACAACTAGTAGCATACTACTGAACGAGATTAAGATAATGATAAATAGCCTTGTGAATATTTGCATCACATGATTGACATAACAAAATTTTATCCTAGACCATTCACATTAAAGAACATTAAATTTGTCTAGTTGTTGTATCACACGATATGGAGATGTTAATTACCCGAGAACTCCCACTGTCCGTCACACAAATGGGTCCGCCCCCTCCTTAACATCTCACCTCCTCCATATATAGCTAGAAGTTCACTATCCACTGCCACCTTTAACCCTCACTACCAAAGTTAATAAGCCTGCACTTTAAGGTCAATGTATTTTGTCGGTAGAAGCTTAAACCAAGTAGTAGCATGGATTATCCGGACCTCCACTGCGAATGCCCATCCTAATATCATCTTATGCCAGTTAGGACATTAGTACCTCATGATAACTCTAAGGTCTATAGCTACGAGGCTCAACGCTTAGTTGCCAAACAGTAAGAACCTAAATCTTGGGTATCAATCGTGATACCTCCGTTTAGGAATTGAAAACAACCGGCCCGATTTCCCGACTAATCCAATTACCATTATCACTATATTACCACTTCTGCACAAGTTTGATAATGTAACACACCCAACCTAAATTCAAATCGTAGCACTAAATCATGTAAGAATCTAACTAGGTGTACATTATAATCAAATCCAATACATAGATCATGACAAGAAGTTAAAGCACAAATTAATCATGATAGTTTATAGAAGCGTAAATAAGAACTAAGAGTTTTTCCTGATTACAGACTTAACTAAGAGTTTTTCTCTGCCTTCTCTCTAGGTTCATCCCTAGCGTCTTGAATATTTTAAGATCTTCAAACTTTTCAAGCTCTTTGCAACTTCAAACAATCTTTTGAATTTCAAATTTAAAGTTCAAATGAAAATGATATTATGATATCATTTACATCATACCAATCAACGCCTTTGATTGTAGTATTTATAACCATAAACGTGATTGAGGAATTCACATTTATATCCAAATCCATGGTTGAAGAAATCACATTTATATCTAAATCCATGATTGAAGAAATCACATTCATATCCACATCCTTATGTTTCACTATACACTACCACATGACTGCCTCTCTAGCACCGGTTTTTTGGACCCTCTAGCACTGGTTTTTGGGGTTCAAAAAACTGGTTCCTAAGTAGCGGGTGAAACAATTTTTTCGGTTTTTGAAAAACTGGTGCTTGGTTTAGCACCAGTTTTATAAAAACGGTGCTAAAATGGCACCAGTTTTTATGTTAGCACCGGTTTTCATATATTAGTACCAATCTAAAAAACCATTTTAAAATTTGCACCGGTTTTATATGGCATCAATTTTTTTGCATCAGTTTTTAGAAAATCGGTGTTAAAATTATCACCGATTTTTTATTTGGAATTGCGATTGGGCACTGACCGTAGCTGCGTGCAACTGCTCTATTACTTCCATTTGGCAAAAACATATTTGGTATTGGGTGTTGACCGCAGCTGCGTGCAGCTGCTCTATTACTTTGATTTGGGATAAAAATTAGTAGAATAGGGTTCTGACCGCAGCTACGCGCAACTACTCTAATACGTCACAAAAAATAGTAAAATAATCTAACAACATATATCCACATCTAGCAACATTAAAAAATATTTTCACAAAATGTATGATACAAAATTAATAATCTAAGGGACTAAACGTAACTACCCCAAACATAACTATCTATGGGACTAAACATAACTTTAGCTTAAACTAGCAATTAAATCATGTGGCATATGCACATCAAATCACAAGGCTAATTCACACAGCTATGGTCCTTAGAAATGCTCAGATGTATCCTATCATACCATATGGAAATTGTAGCATGTTTTGATCCTTAATATCAACCCTCCAAGCCTTGCATCCCGCTCAGCTAGGTAATAACTGCATTGGGCTGCATCAAAATGGCAATTTTTTTAAATTATTTCTCCTCATTATTTCCTTTACATTCAAGAAACTTGACCTTTTTCATCACTTATGTGTTCTAGGAAATGGTCATTCCCATTCATATAAACATCCACATTATTGGCTTGTACAAGAAAAGAACATAGCTAAGAAACATAGGCTTGGAGAAGGTTAAGGACAACCATTGAGTTTTAAATCCCCTCTGCAAAATATATCAAGAAATAAAAATGATCCAAATCTACAATATTAGTACTTGATGAAAACAACTCAGAGAGAATCTATCGTTAAGGCCAAGCCAGCAACTACCAAACTTACAAGCCACCTACATATGAAGAAAACATGTAAAATGTACTCTGCCAATCCATTACCTACACTTATTATGAACCAGGGTCATGGACTTGTGAGCAAGACATTCTTTCTTCCCACAAAACAGAGGCTTATTAATCCTTCCCATTAAGACCAAAAAGGTTCTACAGGTATCAATGGGAACTTAAAATAAAGCTAGACAAATAAGCAATGTACTACAAATATTAGAAAAATAACTTAAATAGATTAGATGAAACATGTTACCTCTACCAACAATGATTGGATCAAAGTAGAATAGTATCGGTACTCTACAGATGATAAATGAGCATAAATGGTAAACACAACAACAAAATAAAACATTTGAAGTCAGTCTTGTGCCTTAAAATGAAACAAAAAAACTTTCCTTATTCCCAACCATCCTCATTAAATCAACAACATTAAAAACATTACATTGAGATGCTCCAAGATTTAAACATTACACAGAGAAGAAACAACATCTCCAGCAAAACAATGAAGTTTGAGCTATCGGGATACTATATAGGCTCATTTTCTTACAAGGGAACACCACAAGTTTCAGAAAATATCACAAGAAGAAATGTTAAACGTCGAGTAGATAAGAAGTTTCAAAAGTCGCCTAAGCTAAACTCTTAGTCAAGAAGAGGAACTTCTTAATGTTATGTATTCACCAATAAAATGCTTTAGGATAGCATAGAAAAAATATAACATAGAGTGGATCTTATAAAAAAATAAACAATAAATGATAGGATTGTATAAATAAAGTTTATGGTGAAGACAATAAATTCATAAAAAATCACCTTAACATGGATAGCATGTCAATAACTCTATTGATTTGATGCAGCTAGGCAGTGCTATCATTGAAACTCAAATATTGCTAGTTAAAATATAATGTATATATACATATATATTTATATACCTCAAAACTCTCAATCAACAAAGCACATTTAAACTCTGAACATTAAATACAATTCGGGATGCACAAAATACTCCATCATCACGGTGCCAAGGTGATGGTATTTCCCCTTTTTGTGCCCAAGAAATTCTACTCAAGCATAATATCAAACACCTAGCATGCAACCCCAAAAAAAATGAATCCACAAAGAAGAACATGAGGTGATGTTCAGGTTCAACATAGAAAGGTTTTAATTCATCAATAGAAGGGAAAAATCAAATTCAACATCATTATGCTTTAGCAAAAAAAAAGTAAATTTGAATTCAACAATAGAAGGGATAAATTTCTTAAGATAGAAAAATTAATTTCATAGTGATAAGCTCATCTCTGTGGTCACCAACACATTGGCGGATCTACGGCAGAAACGGTAGTACGGAGGCGGAGTAGGAATTGCATATGGCGGATGGTAGTGGGAACGGGAACGAGAAGAGAAGGGAACAATAGAGAGAAGAGAGTAAAAGAGACATAGTTGTTCATCATTTTTTATTTTATATGCTTGGTTAGGGTTTTCCTTACTGGGCCATTTTTTGGGCCAATAAGTTTACTAATAATAAACATATAAAAAGTTAATTAAAACTTAATTAGATAGAGATGACTTAATTATGTATATGTATAAATGTTAATCAAATAGAGCAAAATAGTTTGTCGGTAATTTTTTTTAAAACTAAGTATTGTCAAAAATAAAAATTTAGAGGATTAAAAAAATAAGAAACGGTTAATTAGATAAGAACCATAAAAGTATAAAACTATTAATATAAACCTGAGTAAAAAAATTAAGAAAATAGATATATACATTGGATTAAGAAAAAATGATATATATATATATATACATAGATAATTTAAAATAAGGTTTTACCGTTGATTAGTTAAAGTCAACTTAGTTATTAGTGTTTATACATTAAAAGTAAAGTAACTATTGACCGTTGATTGGCTAAAACCAACTTACTTAGTAGTGTTTATATATAGAAAGTTAAGTCAGTGTAGACCGTTGATTGATTAAAGTCAACTTAGTTATTAGTGTTTGTATATAGTAAGACAAGTATGGGTTGACCGTTGATTGTTAAAAGTGCCTGATCGCTGATATATATTCTGTTAGGGATTTGGAAAATAAAATGGGGGTGTATATGGAAGCACCACGTTCGAGCGGATTTTATTTTGAAGTTACGAGTAAAGTTTTTTACCTTTTGCACTAAGGTCCCTCCAAGAAATTCAAAATTGTTGAATCACAAAGTTGGCAACGCCGAAGTTCAATTGAATAATATACCATTGTGAGTTTGTGATTTGGGCATGTATGGGTGAATGGAAGAGCCTCGAAAGTCAACATTGATTACTTGTACAAAATTTGGGAAAATTACACTGTGGCCCAAAATTCCGTTCCCCCCATTATACATTGCTCCAAAATACAGGATTTTTGTTATTCTTACCTAAATATAAAAATATTATATAATTTTTTGGTGAATTATGGGAAAACGCTAGTAGATGTTCTAGACTAACTTAGAGTTGATTACATATAAGTAAGGAAAAGAAATCAGAAAGGATTACAAATATGTTCTCGTGTCCCATTGATGATAAATATTCCGTTACAGATTTGAAAAATAAAATGGGGGTGTATAGGGAAACACCACGTTCGAGCGGATTTCATATTGGAGTCACGAGTAAAGTTTTTACCTTTTGAACTTAAGTCCCTTCAAGAAATTTGGAAGTGTCGAATCACAAAATTGGCGACACCAAAATTCAATTGAATAATATACGATTGCGACTTTGCGATGTATGGGTGAATGGAAGGGTCTCGAAAGTTAACATTGATTACTTGTACACAATTTTGAAAAATTACAGTGTGGCCCAAAAGATTATTTCGCCATATCTATTGCTCCAAAATACATGATTTTGGTTATTCTTACCTGAATATAATATTTTAAATAATATATATTTTTGGTGAATTGTGGGAATGCGCTAGTAGATGTTCTAAAGTAACTTAGTGTTGATTACATAGAAGTAAGGGAGAAAAATCAGAAATGATTACGGATATGTTCTTGTGCCCGATTGATGATAAATATTCCGTTACAGATTTGGAAAATTAAATGAGGGTGTATAGGGAAGTACCACGTTCGAGCGGATTTCATTTTGGAGTCACAAGTAAAGTTTTTACCTTTTACACTTAGGTTCCTCCAAGAAATTTGGAAGTGTCGAATCACGAAATTGGTGACACCAAAATTAAATTGAATAATATACGATTGCGAGTTTGCGATTTGGGCATTTATGGGTGAATAGAAGGGCCTCAAAAGTCAATATTTATTACTTTTACACAATTATGTAAAATTACACTGTGGCCCAAAATTGTGTTTCCCACTATCCATTGTTCCAAAATACATAATTTTTATTATTCATACATTTATATTCTTATTTATATTAGGTCAATAAAGGTTGAACGTTGAGTAATTTAATTCATCGTAGTTATAGTTAAAATAAACAAAGGAAGTGAACGGTTTTGAAAGTTTAGAAAAAGACATTTAGCTTAGAGCGGCTGCGCGCAGCTACGCCAATCTCATGAAATTTTTGGTTAAATTAAAAAATTATTTTAAAATATTTGGCTGGAAATTTGAATTTCACAATTTTTAGCACAACTTTTTTAATTAGCACTAGTTTTATGAAAATCGGTGCTAAATTTTGGTAACTTTTTAAAAATTTTGGCGGGAAGATTGAGTTTTAAAAATTTTAGCACCAGTTTTCAAAAAACGTGTGCTAAATTTAAAAAAAGCAGAGCTAAAAAAATTTGGGGAACCGATTTTCAAAAACCGGTGCTAAAAACCGATGTTAGAGGCTATTTCTGTGGTAATGAATGGCACGAGTTTAATCCTCTTTAAAGAGATGTAATGCAAGGCCACATGTTTTTGTGAAGTCAAGCCTTATTGCAGTAACTCACGTCCAAATAGGTGAGTATACCAAGATTCACCAGGACATATCTTTTATTCATTCCCTCAATCAAGTATAAAAATTATATATATACACTTTTATATTGATAGAAAATGATAAATATTAAGTAAAATTTGAAGAGACTCCTTTTGTCTCTAGTTCTTTTAAAGATATTAAATAATGGGAAGGAACAATTCATGCACTATCGGAAAATACCCCATAGGCATCGGTGTCTAAGTCACCTGGTGTAAGAATGTAGTTTCATAGGTATCGGTAAGTGGAACCGGTGCTGAAATTTATAATCCACCACAGGTATACACTGCCGGTGCTACAAATCTACATTCCACTATCTCCCTACTTAGGCACCGGTATTTCAAGGGTTCAAAATACCGGTGCCTATGCGGTCAAAATATCAATTAGCTTGCACGATTAGAGAGTCCATAAGATCTTGCTTATTGAAACATGAAAAAATAGACGCTAACAAACCAGCAGATAAATTAGCAAAAATTGCTAATAAGTTTATTTCATAGATGAAAGTTTCACTTTTGCTATCTGAATACTGAAGTTAAAGGCTTGTTATTTTTAGATAAAATAGACATGCTTTCAATTCGAATTAATATTCCCCATGTTCCTTAGATAAGTTTCTACTGAATGTTGTCTCTCTATGCAGGAGCGCAAGGCTCATCAACAACTTGAAGCCAACAACTCAAATTTTGATGAAAGCTTTCTACCTATTGAAGTTTTTGAAGGAAAGACCAAAAGGAGTGTCAAAGAAAGCTTTCTCTACAAACTCAAGGCTCAGATTATACAGATGGATTACACCAAAATTAGGCTTATTATATTGAAGAAGGGCAACACGATTTTATGCAACAAAAGAGCTCTAGGGGTTTTTATCATATTTAAGATCTTTAACTGTTATCCGGAAATGAGTTCAAATTTTGAAGATGTATGTGTGGGATCTCCTCTGAGTTCTTCAAACATCACAAGCAGATTTTACGTTGGCTTCAACTATGATCTGGGACATAGTACACGGGGAAAAAATTCCATAATTGGGAAAAGAAACAAAAAATCCCTAGATTTTATATTTCCATGTCTTAAAATGACTTCCAATATTCTACATCATCATTGGAAGCAAGAATGTGATTAAAGAAGTAACAATTTTTGAGTTTAATTCAGAAGTGAATAGGCATTATAAACTCAAAAAAAGTCGAGGCAGAGAACTCACCTATAGTCCAATAGTAACACTGAGGATTGAAATTGTATTTGCACCCGAACGGAGGTTAACATCTCCTTTGTATATTAGTCACCTATTCTCCCTGGTGCCAAAATCTTCTCTAATTTCAGCATAAAACATTTCTCTAATTTCAGCATAAAACATACTTAAGAGAGTATAATTAATAGGTTCATCCAGATTCTCAAACGGATTCTCGCTCTTTGTCCTATTAATAATTTCCGATGTAAACCGCTCCATATGCATCTACAAGACCATAACACTCCAAACTTCAATTTATTTTGCAAAACGGGTTGGGAAAAAAAGAGTTAAAGAGCTTAAATATACAAAAACATGGATAAACTAAGTTTTTCTTACTAATTATCCCTAGAAAAGTAGAACATTCACTGAACATTCTAATCGAGATTCCCTTGCCCTTGGTTAGCACTATCATCCCCCTCTTCCTCGCTCTCGGAAAAAAAACTGGCTCGAATATGGTTCCTCTTCATCCTCGCTTGGCAAAATATTGATTCCATGTGATTTCATGAAACGTTGTATCAATTCTGCTCAAGCCAACATTTCATGGGTTTGCTCCATGTCCCCCATGAATGTAATTCAAGTACCAAAAAATTAGGCTCTTCCACCTGCTTTGCGAACCTGTCAACATAAGCAAATGTCACACATATTCTTCAGAAACCATAACAAATATTATGTTGACATAATCTATAAAAACAAAAAAAAATGAAACTTACGAAAAGATGAACCCTCTGCCCTATCATGATCCTTCTCATCCCTAGCCCCTTTTGCATTCTTCTCGGCTTGACCATGAATCACGTGTTTCTTCCATCTATTGTCAAATCTGATCACCAACTGGTTGTGTTAGAACCACACCCCATCATAGTACTCCATTAGGAGAGGACGATCTTGGGCACGACTCTAGCTTTTTTCATTATAGCTGTAATCAATCCACAATAAGGTAGATTATTCTCCTTCCCATTCACAGTCTTGAGCATGCTCATAATGATTTTTCACCTTGGGTTTATGTTTACACCCTTCATCACGTTGTATAAGTGCATCACATTACCGATTGTCAGCTCACACGTGTGTCCACCCATAGGCAACACGTTTAAGTACACCCACTCAAGTGAGGCATTTCTCAATCGTAAGAATCCCACTGTCAAAACTATCAGTTAGGCCTGCTGTACTTCTAGTCAGGTGGAAATATTTCCTATCCATTTCTACGGGGTTTAGTGGGGTGAATTCGGTGACCCATGGAAAACTTTGTTTGTGATAGAGGTCTAGAGGGTAATGGGGTCGAGCTCGAGGTATAACGCAATCCTAGGGTTTCATAAATTTTTCACTTTTTAACCTTAATTAGTTTTCAATTGACCATGGTACTATCTCTATTATTCAGCTTTGGCCAAAATTGGCATAAAATTGAATCACCTCGTCATGGTAGACATTTTCCTCTAAGCCTAGGTGTTAAATTTCGAATCTATCTAACAAAGAGTACAAACACAAATCTGATATAGACAATGGTCGAAAAACCTTGGAATTAATGACTTTATGCCTATAAAATTCCACGTACCTATCATCTGCCTTCTAATTGAAAAAAGGTTCCGATGCCCCAACCTCAGTGAACGGTTGATGACTATGGTCACTCACCGCCCCGATGCTATTCTTTGTTGCCTAGGCCTCGACATTATTGTGGGATGGATAAATTGTCAAAGAATTTAGTGGTTAAGGTTTGAGGAGAGCTCAATTTGGGTTTTAAGTATGAGAAATGTTATTCTTGATGTGTTCATATTATATGGTAATTTTGGGATATTGTGTACTTATTTTGGTAGAATTTTGTGCTTTAGATACTCCTTTTTACCCAGAAATTCTATTAGGAGAGTTAAGGGCAATTTCCGTGCTCTTGTTACTTTTCTAAGGATTTTTGTGAGACAAGGTAATAGTTCGAAGATTTGAAGACTACTTTTGAAGATAATGAAGACCATGAAACTTGAAGACGTGAAGAAGAGATGGCTACACTTAGGCAAGAAGAAAAAAAAGTTGAAAAGCAGCACACTCTGTGCGCCGCGACTCGTGACGCCTATGTCTCGAGTCGTGACATGTTGCTGCCAGATCCATTTTCTTGACTTTTTGTACTATATTACCATCTTATCCTCTCTCATTCACATAACTTCTTCTTTCAGATTCCAGCTATGAAAAACCTTAGTTTGTATCATTTTCATCTTGATTTTATGTTTGAATTGCTATTGTTGTTTAGCATGAATTCTAATAACTAATCTTAGTCTTGGGAGAAACTCATTAAGGATTCCAAGTCCATGTCTTGAGAACTATATGGGAGCTATTTAATGCCTTGCTATTGTGTATTTATTGTGCTCTGAATTTGGTTGTTGAATACATTAATAGTGTTGGAAGTTTGAGTATATGAAATACTTGCCATGATTACTTATTATGGTTAGGAAAGAGTAGCTAATTTTCCTCTCTTTTGATATGAAATCCAAGAGTATGAGTTAGAGCTTCTAATATGGTTGATGATTAGATAAATGCTAAATAAATGTGATAATGTCGAATTCGTTGTCATGTTTGTTTTGTGTAGAAAATAAGAGAAGTTTATGAACGTTGAATGTTCCTGACTAATCTTTTGTAAATGCATGAATTGGTTCAATGCTTAGACCTGGTGTAGGGTTTACAAGTGTTACCAAACATGTTGATTCTTCGTACTTAATGCCATTAATGGGATACTTTTAGTAATCAATCGAATAAAAGGAGTCATTAGTGAGGTTTAGCAAGAGATGTCGAATTCACTCTTGTAAACTACTATCAAAGAAGGATAGAATAATTATCTTCACAGTATTTAGTAAAAGTATTGAATAGGTTGTATGTTAAAGGATAGATAAGAAATTTGGAAGTGGAAATCAATTGTACCCAAGGTCCCGTAACTTGTGTTCAATATCTTCTTAGTAGCTTGTTGCATATTTAGTGGATTTACATTGCTTGCTAGTTAAGTTGTCATTAAATTCATAACTTAGAAAAACCAACCAAAGCCCCCTCTTGACAAGCTTTTATATATATGAATATATCTACATCTAGTGTAGTATTCACCTTTATATGTGAAAACCCTTAGGTCTTATAAATTGTAACTTTGTGAATGTGTTAATTTGTTGGAAAATGTTGGAATTAGTGATGAATTGTTTGTTATGGATTGGAAATGTTTGTTTGATTGATTAGTTTGTTATGTTTTGTGAATGTGTTAACTTCATCTAAATTGTTGGGGATTTGCAATGCTTGACCTAGATTTGTGAAATAGGACATAATTGTGGCATAGTGTAGTTAGCAATGCAATTGGATTGAATTTTACATGTATGGACACATAAGCATTATTGCACCTTCGTAGTAGTTTTTCGATGATTGTAGTATGTTAACTACGACATTTTGACTACAATTGGTAATTTCTATAATGATGTTTGGGTGCTTATTGCTATGAGTTGCATACTAGTTTGTATAATATACTCTTTTGAAATAATATCCAAGTAATCATGTCCATGGGCATTTGACATTTCTTGTTGTGTTGATAGATATGCCTTCGAAGATATCTAGACCTACCTGTAGCCGAGTCAGCACCACCACCTCCCTCAGATAGATTTATGGGTTTGAGGCAGATCACCAGAGCTTATGTTGATCGATGAGACCTGTTATCCTCAAAGAAGATCCAGGAGACATATTTCGCTGATGAGGGCGTGTTGGAGGTCCTTCAACTG
>JAULKK010319592.1:0-11466 GCA_032355705.1 Rubia peregrina
ATGTTGCATAATAAAATTTTAATATTGCAACTAAAATATTTTACCTTTCTATAATTCCAATTCAACCCCGTCTTTCCATATGCCTATGAAAAGACGGTCTTTTCCAAAACTTTTCCTTTATATAATTATGTTTAGTAATGAAAATGATTTTCTTAATTAAAGTAATGAACCATTAACTATATTGATTAATATTTAAACTTGATTATTCATGGTAATTGTTTAGTATAGCTAATTTGCAAAATGTATATAATGTTTAATTATGAATTTCGTAACACCTTAACAACCGTATTTCGTATTTGGAATATTTCGCTGTAGATTTTATTTAATGGGTAGATTTAATTTGTGGCGAAACTAGTATCTGGACTTGAATTCTTTTGATACTATTAAGATGTTATATCTGGTTGTGCCTTTTCCAGTACATTATATATTAATTAGATTAATAGAATAGATGGATTAGAATCAGGTTAAGAAAGGAAATTTCTTTTGATTACGTTTTGTAAATATCATTTTCCATTTTTGATTCTATCTTGTATGCCATTTTTACTCACTATATATATGAATACACACAGCCACAATGATTTGTGGGTTTTACATTCTATCATGGTATCAGTTAGGTCTCTCTAAATATTCTATGGCTTTTACAAAATGTTCGGGTAATCTCTCCTCCTTTCCCAATCACCGGTCAACGCTGCCCACTTCTGATGCCGCACACCAGTGACGCCGCACACCACTGACGCTGCACACCGCTGACGCCGTCCACCCCTACACCGTCGATCTCGTCCACATCAACAACGCATCATCCAATAAACCAGTGCCCTCTTCTGCCCAAATCGACGTTCCTGGCCATTCTAATCCTTCGTTTTGCTATCCTCTGACATGTTTCACCATCACCACCGCTTACTCATGCCACCGTTTACCACCATTCACTGCCATAACCGTCTTTTCTTCTTCAGCACGACAAATGCGTGAGACGCACGCGCTATCTAGTCACCCCGTGCGTGGATCTCCGCATCCATTCCAGCCAATGCGTGTGTAACAAGCATCTCACGAGTTTCACCATTTTCTCACGTGTCAGCCTCTCGTGCAAGACTTCATTTTATCGCGAGACATTCCTTTTCTCGCGACACAGACGGTTCTCGTGAGTTTTTTTTAATGATTTAAGTAGAATAGGAAATAGGTGTTTGGTTGTTGTGAACTTGCAATGAGACCCTTAAATGGATCATTCCATATTCTGGTTGTTTATGTTCAGAAGTAATGATTTCAAATCAAAATTGAACATATGCGACGTCGCACTATATTTGTACATCATAAGATCGGTTTAACAGAGGGGTTATTGATTGCTAGTGAAATCACATATATTAGTTGATTTAAGCTCATTATGCGTTGACTTTGACCGATGGGCATATGAGACGTCGATGTGACCAATTATTTCAGACTGAATCAGTCACCAACTACTAGTGCAACGTCGACATCTCTGTTTCATCAACATTCTATTCAATTTTCATGCCACGACCCAACATTTGTGAATTTGCACACATGTCGTCCAAACCAAATTGTCCAATGACGTCTTCGTGATGTGGATTATTAAGTTTCCCAAATAGAATCGATGTCTCATTTTTTCATAAATTAAGGCTAGACTTTGGATTAAACAAATAAATTAAAATGAGCATAGTCCCATAAAAATTCCACAAGGTTATTTAAATTAATGTGTAGACCTTAACTATATCTTCTCCTTCTTCTTCTTCTGCTTCTTTGATTTAGGGTGTCTATCAATCCACACCCCTTCTTCGCGGTCTCTTCTCAAAGCTAGCTCCACCCCAAATAGCTCATCCTGACCAATAGTACTCATGTTGGGTGGCGTGTGGGGAATAATGTCAGACATTGAAGATGGACAACAATCTCCCACAAATATGCTTTTATCCTGAATGACCACTGATTTGCTAGAATCACAAGGATCAACAACTTAAAACAAATGTGTATCCTTGGAGGCAAGGATGTAAGGATCGACAGTTGAAGGAGTTCTGGTCAAATTGACGACTTTGAAACCTAGGTCATCCACCGATACACCGGTACTATTATCAACCCACTTGCATTTGAAAAGTGGTACCCTGAAACTCATGTAGACTAGTTTCCATATTTACTCAATCACACCATAGTAACACATGTTCCAATACAAGGGATTCTCATTCTTCACGCTTCTTACATGTAAAGCTTCAGCAACTACGCTAGCGCCACTATTCGGTGTAGCGGTGTGTGTGTCCCATTCAAGGGACTTAAAAGGTAAATCCATTCGCGTCATAGCTCGTGAAAGAAATCACAGTTACAGAAGGAATGAAGGCTAACCAATTAAAGGTGTCATCGTGACTTTCTCTGATTACTGTATGGAGCAACCAATCAGTGAATGTATGATTGTGTTCAAAAAGTACTTGTTTTTCCAACCAACCCGGGTGACGCTCTTTGAGAATTTCCATATGCATATCCACGTACGGGAAAACCACATCCGAGTTCCGCAAATCATATAAGTGCGCTTTCATAAACTCGTTGGGGGTTATTAACCTAGTTGTTCCTTTCCGAAAACCTTTGCCACACACTCTGTCACCATGGCACAGTTTTGGTATGCCAACCGACTCTTGATTCTTCAAGAATTTTATACAGTATTCTACCGCCTCCTTAGTCACATACCTCTGCACAATACTAGCATCCGGGTGATATTAATTTTTCAAGTAACCCTTGAATATCTTCATATACCTCTCAAAGGAAAAGGGGATGTTAATTGTACTAAGAAAACATCAAAATCACGTCTCATGAGAAGTACATGATTGGAAACAATCTGGTACCAAATGAAAAAATAAGAACACAAAAGGAAAAAAAATGTTGAATTGGGGGTATGACTATGAATACTTCCGGGAGAAAAATGTTTCAAAACATACAAATCAACTTCGTGGGAGTTAAAGAATCAGTTGACTTCAAAATAGTTTTTAAAATATTCATTAAAAAAAATCATCAAACAATTTGAGATTTTAGTATTGATTAACATTTATGGAGATATGACATTATAGTAAAGAATTTTATATTTATTTTAAATACATTAGTCATGAAAGTTCATGCAATACACGGTACTCGCTCAGTTCTAAGCATAAGCAGTTATTTCATTAGTTTTTTAAAATTTAATTTACAATATTAATTACAAATATATTGTATATTATTTAATAAAAATTATTTAATTAAATCATCTAGCCATCTTTATGCATCCAAAGAATAATTTGTTTACCTTCTTTGGCGTATTTAGATAGGTTTAGCATGTGGGGAAATGATTTTAAACGTAGATATTTTATTTAGCGTGTGTTAAAAGAATTTATTGTCTTATTTTCTCTTTTTGGGTATCCATATTAACCTCTATAGATATTTTTCACTATTGGTGGTGTTGGATTCAATGGTTTTGGCATTAGAGAATGAGGATATGCTATATGGATCAGGAGTTGTATTTTTTACCAAGAAATTTCCTATATATTTTCTCGATCTAAGAAAGTAACTATGAGAGTGTAGAATGGAAAAATAATTAATTGATTGTATAATTATATTTGAGTAGGTCTCCCGACAAGTGGCCTGTCCACAAGTTATGGACATGCCATTGTTTTTTAAAACTTATATATTGCATTTGTTAAATTACACACTAAATTTAAACATTCTAAAATGTATTTTTTATATTATGTTTTTATATATATATTTTTTCACATTCAAATACATATTATTACTTATTTTAACTTATATAATACAATATTTAACTTTTCAATTTTTTAAATAATTTTAAGGTAAAAAATCAAGGGGTTTGTCTATAAACTTATGGATAGACCACCTTTCATGAGACTTTCTCATTATATTTTTAGTGTGAAACACTTGTGTCTTTAAAAAATGTATGAACTATGCAGTTCATCCATTTTATTTTTTTACTATTTCAAAATAATACTTAAAATAGACGAATGATTTGATGTTTCAGTAATTCTAAAAATATATATACAAATTATAAATAAATTTTAGTATTTATAATCGGCCAATATCCCATGCGTTGCACAGTCATATATGACTAATTTAATTTGCATACCTTTCCCCATGTGTGGTGTGACTATATATTTATGTTATCGTTGTAGTGACCATTTAAATTGTAGTAACCATTTAAAGTTGAAACTCCAATACTACCAATGGTTGATTCAAAACACAAGGGTGAGGATGCAATTGCAATTAACTGCAACGAAGGAATCTGCAAAGTCCCGAAGAAGCTTCACAATCGAACAAGCAATGTTGAAATAAAAAATAACACATCATAACATGAAGACTTGGTTGGAAGGAATCTAGTACCAAATGAAAAAATAAGAACACAAAATGAAATAGAAGTGTTGTATTTAGGATTATAATTGTGAATGCTATCGGGAGAAAAAACATTTCAAAAGATACAAACCAGTTTTGTGCAAGTTAAAGAATCAATTGACTTCAAAAACATATATTTATTTAAAAAAATGATAAAAAATTTGAGATTTAAGTGTTGGTTAACGTTTATGGTGATATGACATTGTAGTAAATAATTTCATATTTATTTCAAATATATTAGTCATAGATGTTCGTGCAATGCATGGTACTCACCCAGATCTAAGCATAAGAAGTAATTTCAGAAGTTTGTTATAATTTATTTTAAAATATTAATTACATATGTAGTTTATACTATTTTAATTTTTTTTAAGTGAATCTTCTAGCCAGCCTTATGCATCAAAAACATTATTTTTTACCTTCACTTTGAGAGTGGTTGGTGAGAAAACTAAAGGGCATGTTCTTGTTTATAAGTATAGAATGTATTGAAGGATTGGTAGCATTGGTTGGAAATAGATTGTGCCGGAGAAAGGGATGAAATAGGGAGAGGTTTGCATCTTTGAGTTGGCGAAGAGGGAAAATGTTTCAGTGTTTACAGATTTTGTTGAACATAATGCGTCACTCTTTCGCGTTGTCTTTAATTCGTATGTGCAGCTATTATAATGTCAGTAGAAATCCTGTTCTTGTTAGATTTCGTGTTACGAATGGTAGAATCCAACAGCTTTTCTGTAAGAGCTTGTCTTGTATAAACCTTGATGCAAAGTTGAAAATGATGAATGCAGTGTATTGAACTTGCTCTTGTGCTGTTAAAAAAAGCATTTAAAAAAACCCTTTTCAGTGTATTCAGATAGATTTAACGTGCAGGGAAAATATTTTAATGGAACATTAATCAGAAAATATCAGTGCGTTGCAAAGCCACATTTGACTAATTTTATTTATATAATTTTCCCCACGTATGGTGTTACTATATATTTTTTGTATCATTATAGGAACTATCTACGATGGTTTTTAATCACCAATAGATAGGGTGGTAAAAGAAGGGAATCTGAAGTTGAAATGCAAATCAATGGGGAATTATAACAACACAAGGATGAGGATGTAGTTGCAATTAATTTCAACAGAGGAAATCTGCAAAATCCTGAAGATTTTTAATAATCGAGCAATCAGTGCTGAAATGAAAACAACACATCATTACTGGAAGCACAAAATTGAAAACAATCTAGTGTTAAATAAAAATATAAGAACACGAAAGGAATGAAAAATGTTGTATTGGGATTTTGATTACGTATGATCATGGGGAAAAAATATTTCAAAAGATACAAATCAGTTTTGTATGAGGTAAAGAATCAGTTAACTTCAAAATAGTCTTACAATTATTTATTAAAAATTTTCATCAAACGAAATGATATTTTAGTATTAATGAATATTTATTGAGATACATCATTATAGTAAAGTATTTTTTATTGATTTTAAATACATTAGTCATAAATGTTCGTGTAATGCACGGTACACTCATGATTCTAAAAGCACAAGAAGTTATTTCAATAGTTTTTAAAATTTAATTTAAAATATTAATGATATTTTTATTGTAAAACTCATGTTGTGTCTTTAAAAATTATATGAACTCTTTTTTAAAAAAAATGAAAAATCCAACATCAGAAGATTCCCCCCACAGATTTCAACATTGAAATTGGAACTTCAAATCCATATAAGTAGGTGATCGTTCCTATAGTTTTTAAAGTTAAAGTTATTTCGACTCCTCACTCGAAACAACTACAGACACTATCCTCCTTGTCTTAATTCATGAAAACATGAATCTAGGATGCATAAAACCCTAGAAAGTTCTATAACACATAGCAACAACATATCACCCGCCACAATATACAACACAGAGAGACTTAAGGGGTTTCTCTCTAGATACCCATCTTGATCATCTTCAACGAAACCTTCATCTAGCAGGCATTAGCGGAGGACGGGGGAGATGGTTCTCCATTTTCCCTCTTCGCATTAGCAGCTACATAATCGGTGAACACAGTCATATCGAGCAGCTTCTTCAGCTCGATAGTCATCTCGAGACACGTGGGATGAAACCAATATTTGCACCCCTCACATTGGACAACGAGTTACGAGTTGTAAGGCATCTCACACTTAAAATTCATAGTGACACTGTCAGGGACCAAAGCGCCAGAGCCACCCTTGTACTTGAACCATCAATAGTAATCATCCAGTCCTACACTCTCGAGCTTCGTGTAGTTATTGAAAATGTGAAGGAATCACTTTGCCTCAATCACATTGGCGCCCTGGGTGTCATAGTGGTCTAAAAGGAACAGTTCCTTCGAGCTGTAGATCTGCTTGACTCCTTGGACCTATAGTACCACCTCACATTGACGTTGTAGTTGTTGCGTATCACCTCGATCCTTTCCACTCTCACTATGTACGAAGACTAACCAAGCCCATTACTTTCATCAACACGCAATTGTGAACTCTCACGGTCTTGTTGGTTCTTTTGATTATTGAAGTATTTCACATCTCTCTTTCTTGGTCGGATTTTTGCCATGGAAATGCTGGATGCTTTGGACTGTGTTGCACACTGAAGAAACCTTTGCTAGTTTTCTTGAAATATTTGAGAAATTTATTTATGGGGTATTTATATTTACAATTGGGTCAATGAATATAAGGTAAATAAGTCCAAAATCTTGAATGGTGAGTTGTTCTAACTCATACAAAAATTGTGTGAACAATATAGTTTATTCATTCTATTTTTTTTATCATTTTCAAAATATACCTGAAGTATACCATTGATTTGATGATTAAGTAATTCTAAAAATTATATATAAAAATTATAAATAAATGTTAATATTTATATAATCCGGCAATATCCGTGAATTGCATTGTCATATCTAACTAATTTAATTTATATACTTTTTCCCACATAAAATGAAAAAATAAAGAAGACAAAATGAATTAAAAATGTTGTATTGGGATTCTGATTATGAATGATCCGTGGAGAAAAATATTTCAACAGATATATCATTAGTGTAAAGCATTTAATATTGATTTTAAATACACTAGTCATAATTGTTCGTGCAATGCACATTACTTGCCCAGTTATAAAAGCATAAGAATTTCTTTCATTAGTTTTTTTAAAAAAAATTTCCATTAAAAGTATTAATGATTGTACAACTCATGTCGTGTCTTTCATAATTGTATGGACTATTTTTTAAAAGAAAAGTCCAAAATCAGAAGAATTTTCCCCGCCGGGTTTGAAATTCTAATTCAAACTTCAAATCTATATGACCAATTGATCATTCCTATAATTTTTAAAGTTAAAGTTAGTTTGACTCCTCAATCGAAATAACTACAGACACTATCCTTATAGTTCTAATCCATGAAAACATGAATAAGAGGCATAAAAACCTACTCCCTCTATCCCAACCATTTCTGCACACTTTCCTTTTTTAGTTGTCCCAACCAAATCTGTACACTTTCAATATTTAGAAATTTTCTATACCTAATATCACCAAATTACCCTTGAAATAACTAAAAATACACACAAAACCTAAACCTACTCACTCTCCCCATCCCCTCACCTAATTTCTCTCTCTAAATCTCTCCCCCACCCTTTTTCGCTCAGCCTACCTTCGTCACCCTATCTATCTCCACCGTGAATCTCAGCCTCTCTCAAATCTATCTCCGTTCACCGTGCGTCTCAGCCTCTCCCCCGTCTATCTCTGTCATGTCTCGGCCTCTCTGCCACGTCTAAGCCTCTCCCTGATCTATCTCCACCGCATCTCAGCCTCCTCTTCACCCTCTCCACTGCGTTTCAGCCTCCCCATCTCTCTCTCCATCGCGTCTCCATCGTGCCTCCGCCGCGTCTCCGTCGGCCTTCGTATCTTTTCCTCCGGCTACTCTGATTTCTTGCAGATCTAGAGAAAGGTGGGTCGGGCGATTGTGTTGAGTCCGAAAATGGTGTTGGATGTAAGTACTGGTGGTAATAAACACTTCTTCCGGTGGGTTTTCTTTTATTTTCCATCGATATGGGTTTTCTTTCAGATTGGGGTAGTTAGAACGAAGAAGAGAGAGGGAAGGGTGGGAAGAAGAATGGTAATTTAGTAATTTCACAACCCAAAAATTTGATTAACTTTGTCTTTCTGCAGGTATAGCTGGGACAAAGGGAGTAGTAAGTTCTATCATACACACCACCAACACATTACCCACCCTAGTGTACAACACGGAGACACTCAAGGAGCCTCCCTCTAGACAACGTCTTCACCATCTTCAACGAATCCTCCATTTGGCCACCGTTGGCAGAGGACGGGGACGATGTTTCCCTATTGGCCCTCTTCGCATCTGTTGCAGCACATTCGGTGCACAAGAACATGAGAAAGGCTAATTAGTGAGTCAAAATTATGGGTTATAAGATCTGAACTGGGTATCTTTCAAATTTGTGGATGAAAGAAATCCTTCCACATCGCAGCATGCACCACCACCTGTCTCTTCTTCACCGATCCACCACATCGCGTCCTTGATCCTTTCTCTTCTCACTGGCCACCATACTGCGCCCTCAATCCCTTCTCTTGTTCAATGGCCACCATCACTCCATTCTCCACCAATTCCTTCACCTCTCATCTCATTTGCAGAGAAACTTAATCATTACTGGTGAGATGTCAATTGTTATAAGCTGCGGCGGTGGGTTCTTCCAATTTTGTTGAATTTAATGTATTTGGGATTGGGTAGAGTGGAGAATGGTTTTGTTGATTTTTTATGTAAGTATTTAGAAGTTTTATTGGATTTATTTATTTAAATTATTGAATCAGATTCTTGAATGGTCCCTTTTTATTTATGATATTTTCTTGCAGATGTGTGTTATTTCAGGAAGTGAAAGTGAATGTGATATTACTGATCATTTGATATATGACCTGCTTAAATTGTATAGCCAAACCTTCTAAAAAATATGTTAACTGTTGTTCTTGTTCTTAGTTGCCAAATTTAGTGGTAAATTTGTTTCCCAAATTGTGTTCTCTGGTTTTTTTAATGTTACTGTTTATCTTCAACATTTTACTTGTTTTTGTACACAATGGCTTATTATGGTGCAATTTTAGTGCTCATATTTCTGTAACATTTTGCCTTGATTGGGTTGCAAGATTTTTTTAAAATGATAAACTTTAAGTGTATGTAGACAGTAGCTTTGTGGTCACTGGCCAAGAGGCAAGAAACTAATGAGTTGCAAGGATGCTTCTGTTTCTGTAGCATTTATGTAAATGACAAGTTTAATTAAATGAGACAGTATCTTTGTGCTTACTAGCCAAGAGGCCACACCCACGCTGGACCGACTATTGTCTTATCCTATGTAGCATTAGGCCTATATAGGTCTGACCCCTGCGCATAATGAGAGATCTTGTAACACAATGTTGCTGCATTATAAGAACTTGATGGAAGTGTTAATTCAGTATGATTGAATTATGTTGTTGCACTATGTTCTGCCTTTATTTCATCCATAGCTAGACTCTAGTACTCTATATTTGTCACTATTCATTAATATCAACAGTTGTGATGCATTTGTGCCTATGACTATAAGTACCATGTTTCTTAATCACGAGATTGACTCAACATTTTATGATGTTATTAGGTATGGTTAGAAGAGTGATACGTCGTGTCGCGAAACGCGTCAGAATGGTTCAATACAGCAAGGAGAAATTTCAAGACAGAACTCATTGCAAGCAGGATTGTATCCCAGGTATACGATATATCATTTAGAAGTGGTGGATTATTGAAGTGACTTTAAAGGAGCATGCTATTTTATCTTGTAGTGGACATGGGATACTACAATCTTACAAGGCTCCAACATTGCAGGGAAATATGGAATAAGTATTCCCTTTTGGTACGCAAGCCACAACACAATCCAGAGACATACATATACACATGGACTCCACCGTTGACAAGTTGAGGGAGGACATAGCCACAGAGCTGAAACTCAATGAAGGCACGTTCAAAATTAAGTACTTGGACAACAATCAAGAATGGGTCTGGATAGCGTGTGATGCAGTCAAGACAAGAATGTCTTGATCTTGCCAAATCATCCCGGTGGAGTCTGATCAGGCTCATGGTCCATGACATTGTGCCCTTTTCGAGAGTTCTTGTGACAGCTCTAGCGAGCATGGAGGAGGTTTATGATGTAAGTAATTGATATAGGTAAGGTAAGTTACAACTATTTTAGAACCATTCTTTGCATTACGGTTTGTGATAGTAGTGTATTTTTTGTGCAAGTGTTATAAAATTTCAATGTTACTACTTTCTAGTTTGTTTAAGGTTGGACTCTGTGAAAGAAGTTTCATTTTTGCTGAAGAACAAATCAATTTTCTCGTTGCTTAGCAGTGGATATGAATGATGGAATTGTACATGGAGATAAGTCATTTGTCTTAGGTGACTCTAAATTTTATAGAAGTGTGTCTTTTAGTTTATTTAAACAAGAAATTGTTAGATTTCTTTGAGAATTTTTAGTTCTTTCTAATGCATTGATCCACTCCCGTGCCAAAGCCAGATTCAGACAACAATTTTTTGAATGATTCCTCACTTCTTAGCGGCGTCTTCTGTCATAGTGTTCCTCACCCTCGTTCGATGAAGAGAATGAAATCTGAGGATGAAAAAACTCCTACTAGTTGGCAGAGGAAACCGGAAATGAATCAAGATATTTACCGCATCAGTAAAAAATAGGAGAAGCGTGGACAAACCCACACCTCCCGCTTAAGTTTATGCACAAGCCTCACTTCTACTTTCAAGGATTCCTCTTTTCAAACATGTATAAACATATTGCTAATTCATCTTTGAAGTGAGATGGAGAAATAGTACATTCTTCTATGCATTTACGTTGCAAGCAGCAAAAATTATTTCTTCCAATAATTTTGTGGGTAGACAATTCAAAATTTAATTTATCACTAGTACTAAAGTCCAAACTAGCATCTCACAAACACACCAAGGGTTTAGGTAACTAGTAGGTGTTTCTTTTATAACATGTTTGCTACAAAAATAAAATGGTGCTTAGAGTATAGTTGATAGGTGCTTCAATCGTTACTTGTAAGTGCTTCAAATGTAATGTTTCTTTTA
>JAULKK010319601.1:0-11466 GCA_032355705.1 Rubia peregrina
ATTATGTAGGGTTATATTTGCACTTTCGGAAACAACAGGGTTATATCTGCACTTTCGTCAATTATGTAGGGTTATATCTGCACTTTGCTCTTCTATCTTTTATATTTTCTTCGCGAGAACATCTCATGTCATGTCATGCCGTGCAACCTTTCTGTTTACAATGGTTCGGTAAATTTCTTTTAGGAAAGCTTATATCAGTGATGAATTACTTGTTTGCATAATTTTACCAGAATGTGCAAAGATGAACTCGAAAGAAGCATTCCGACAAACACAAACATGTTTCATTAAAATATGTAAAGGGTGTCCCAACCTTCAATGGCATGTTTCAGCTAATGAACTACTACAAGCATTCTGTACTATATCTAGAAAGAAATCAAGAAATTATAACATAGGGTTTGAAAGACTTGTTTAGCAGACAGAAATGATGTTGATTCAAGCCATGCATTTCTTCTCGAGTTTTATCGGTAGTCCTTGATTGAAGACGGGGAGTGGATCTCTCTTGAAGGAATCATCTTCCAAAGATGTCTTCCAGGTAAACCTAGTCACCATATAATGCAGCATAACCAATGTTTCGATCCTACTAAATTCATTTCCTGGACAGCTTCTTGCTCCTCCCCCGAATGCCACGAAGCTGAATGGCACTCTTGTCCCGTGTTCAAATCGCGACGGATCAAACTTTAGTGGATCCGGGTAGATCTTCTCATCCAGGTGTGTCATGCATGTTGCCACAGACACCTGTTTCATGTGACTTTTGTAAGCCCTTTTGCTTTCTTACAGAAACACAGTACATGATTGATGCTCGAAGTTTACCTGCCAGCCCTTTGGGATTACATATCCTTCAAACTCAATGTCTTGGAGAGTTTGTCTGAATAGAACGAGTGCAGGAGGATACCTTCTTAAGACCTCTGTTGCAACCCTCCACGAGTACTTCATTTTCGCGAGATCATCCCATGTTAAAAGCTCTCCGGGTCCCTTGGATTTCGCGATATCCTCTTGTTCTACGAGGTTATAAGATCACGCGCTAAATTTCAAGAGCTGCTATAATTGTTTTGAAAGGCAAAGATATTGAGAAATATGTGAATATACATACCTTGAGAAACTTTTGCATGAATTGATGGATCTTTAGCCAAGATCTTCACCAAGAATGTTAAGACAACCGAAGTTGTGTCATGTCCGGCTACCATTATCAAAAACGTGTTGTCCAAAATCTCCTGATCAGACATAACAGGAGAGCCATTTTCATCTTTGATGCTGAGTAGGGTTGATATCAGATCAGTTGGCTTAGAGGAAGCGCCATTTCGAGCTAAAGCCTCCTTCTTCTCGCGTATGAGGTCCTTGATAATGGCTTTGGCGCTTGCGCTTGCCTTGAGGCTTTCACTAAAGAGAGTGAATGGTATATTTACAGGAACTGAAAGCATGCCATCCATAGATTTTTTGAAATGTTGTATAAGTAAGTCCCTTCTCTTGTCTCTTTCGATTCCAAATATAATCGTGCAAATGATGTTGAATGTCAAGGTTCTCATGACTGGCATTACCTGCACATAAATCAGATGAATGAAAGTGCATATCAGGGCCCTAACTGTCTACCTGAGTCGTTTATATGAATCATATCTCGCGTGATCACTGTATACTTACCGCGATCTCTTGCTTTCCGTTCCAATGCTTGTTGAGGTGCATTCTGACCTCTTCATCCATCTTTCCAACGTACTGCTTCAGTGCTTCTGGCTTCAAGAATGTCATAAGCGCATCCCTAACGCGTTTGTGGCCCTCGGGGCTGATTTCGAGCAGATTGTTTTCTCCAAGGATCCTTCTCATGGATGCCGGTTGGCGGTTGGCGAGTTTGTGGCCATCAGAAGTGTAGAAAAACTTGTTGAAAGTTGCAGCATTGAGGAACACAGTTGGGGTACCAAGGAAGCCAATTTTAAAAATTGGACCATGTTTGTTGATTCTCTCTTGGAACCATTCTTCTGCCTTGTTTGCTCTCATAGCCTTTAGAAACCCTAGGGTTTGGCCTATAAAGGGTAGTCCTAGAGATCCAGGGGGTACCCTCTTGGAAGTCCTCTTGCCTAGGAGGATGTAAAGAGGGATCAAGAGAATGAATAAAGCCAAGTAAAGAGTTAATTCCATGGTGAAACTAATGGAAGGAAAGCTTGTGTTGCTTTGATTTGGAGGGCTAAACAATGTGCTTTCATGGTGCTTCTATATAATTGACTATCACAGCTTTCTTAAATCTTATTGGCTATGCCACGTCGAATTGATAAGATAGAATTTCATACTAACCACTTCAACCGTCATTCTTAAATTTCATTGACCGCACCACGTCAAAACAGGTAAGACATAATTTTTGTACTCTCCATCCCAGTTCAAATTACACACTTTTTGGTCAACTTTCTCATACCATGTTTGACGAACGATAACTTTGTTTTATGTATAATAATGGTGTATTAAAATTTGATGTTTAGAAAATACATCATGCATGAAATCCAATGATATCTCACATAATGATATTTGTATCTATATACTGGTTAAAATTTATAGTCAAACGTGTCTTGAAAAAATTGATTAAAAAGTGTACAACTTGAACTGAGACACATGAAGTATAAGTTGCAGTGCTAAATAAAAGGATTCGAACATAAAAGTATATCGAGTATCAATACTTATTTTAAATTTGACCTTGGTAATATTTTAAAAGTGTAATTGGTTAGGTTTTAATCTTAATGAATTGGTTGCAGGGGTGTGGCTGTTGCATTGCCACATCGAGCGACATTTAACATGGGGAATGGATATGGCGTTTCTGATTAAAAATGGTCGTGGTTTGCAACAAAGGCTGCTTCCTCCGCCTGCTTACATGCCACCTTGTTAGTGTTGTGCTAATTATATTTGATACAACCACTTTTAATGCATCTCGAAGTTGTGAGTTTATGGTTTACTGTTGTGTTAGGTATCAGGCTATATATCTAATACTATATATGTGTGTGTATTGATTGGTATTTTTACTTTTTGTTTCCTGAAAGAAAGATGGTAATGACTTTAATTTTAGTTACGATTAAGAACTAATTAATTTCTTCTTGCCACATTATGTTAATTTATATTTACGTACGCTCCTGATACAAAAAAGGCTTACGCTACCGCATGACAGATACATAGGCATTAGTATTTTGTTACATAGTGGCGCAGCGTATGAACACAACTTCAACTCAATCTAGCATTTCAAACGAATCTCTAGAGACCTGCTTCTTGAAACGATGAATTTAATCAAATCGAATCAAGGGAAGAGAGCAATATCTCAGTTTTTCTTATAATCAAATTTGAATTACAAAGCAAAAGAATGGAACTATAAATAGTACTCTCAATTCTAATTGCAATCCGAATAGGAAGAGTATATTTTACCAAAACCAACTAGAATAAGGAAAATAGACTTAACCAAAATCAATTAGGATAAGGAAATAAAGAACCCTAACTCTAAATTATAGGAACCCGAGAATGGTGCTAACCCTAAGATGCCGCTTCATCGGGACCCCCGGGTGAGAAGGATTCGTCCTCGAATCTGAAAGTGGATTTGGAGGAAGAAAACAAGACAGGTATTTGACATTGAACAAGTTCGGAGTGCTTACATCCGTAGGAAGGCAAAAACGATAACCATTATCGTCAATACGTTCAAGAACTTCCAATGGCCCAATCTTCTTGGCTGAAAACTTGTTATAAACATGAGAAGGCACACAATCGCGAGAATTACAACCCAAACAAGATCATAAACTTCAAAGACAACACAACGACGATGAATATCAGCAGCATTTTTGTACTTTGGTACGGAAGCTTCCAAGTTTGCTTTGGCCAATGCGTGAGTATCCAAAATGGTATCCACAAAATTATCAGCACCCCCATGCAGACGCAAACGACCCAAAAGCGAAGAAAGAGCTGGCGGACTACGAGGAATAACACCATAGATAACTTGAAAATGACTAAACCCAATGCTTCGATTGAGAGCATAATTGTGCACAAATTCCGCTTGCGGAAGCTTAGAATCCCACGACTTAATAGAAGAACCAACCAAACACCACAATAGGTTACCCAAAGAATGATTAGTAACCTCGGTTTGCCCATCCAACAGAGAGTGATACGCAAAACTCATATCAAGACTCGTGTCATGGAGCTTCCCCAAGGATCTCCAAAAATGTCAAAGAAAATATGAATCCCGGTCGGAAACAATGGACAATGGAAAACTAAGTAGATGATAGATCTCCCAAAAAAATAAATAAGCAACATGGACACCGCCAATGGTACGTTTACAAGGAATGAAATGCACCATCTTGGAAAAATGATTGACCACTAAAAATATGGAGTCATATCCCTTATGAGTACGCAGAAGTCCCAACACAAAATCCATACTAACATCGTTCCAGGGTTGCGTTAGAATAGGCAAATGAAGATACAAGCCCGTATTCAATTCTTGACATTTAGAAGTCTGACAAATGACAAAATGCTGAACAAAACGTTCCACGTCACGATCAAGCAAAGGCCAAAAATACGCGGAAGAAACCAAGTGTAAAGTACGATCATGAACAACATGTCCCTCTTTATGAAGCTCGGATATCAGTAGCAAACGAAGGCTGGAGTCAGGGATGCATAAACAATTATAACGGAACAAGAACCCATGATGAATAACATATGGAACCATAGAACCCTCCATAACTGCTTCCCAAATAGGACCAAAAAATGGATCCGTAGAGTAGATATCGGCAAACAAACTAAACCTGAGCACCGAGATGTGTAGAGCTGCAAGCAAAGAGTGACGCCTACTCAAAGCTTCAACAACACGATTACTAGTCCCGGAGGTGTGCTTGATGATGAAAGTGAATTGCTGGAGATAAGAAATCCAAGATGCATGGCAATACGAAACCTTGTCCTGGTTTCCAACATATTTGAGGACTTCATGATTCATGTAAAGGACAAATTCTTTGTGAAATAAGTAAATTCGCCAATGCTTAATGGCTTACACGATGGCGTAGAACTCAATGTCCTAGGTACTATAATGAGAATGCGCCCCTGTAATTTTTTCACTGAAGAACGCAATAGGGCATTGCATTGGCTCAACACAGCACTAATACCCATTTTGAAGGCATCAAAATAAACTCGAAGACTAAATTAAAATCGGGAATAGCTAAAATCGTAACGGAGCTAAGCTTCTCTTTGATGCTATTGAATGCGGTCATTACGTTAGGTGTCCAAAAAAAAATTCCTTCGCGAATGCAGTCTGTAAAACAAGCCATAATAGCACTCAAATGCGGAACGAGGCGGCGGCAGAAAGATGCAAAACCATGAAAACTGTGAGCTTCGAAAATAGTTTTTGGTTGTGGCCAAGTTGCGATAATTGACACTTTGTCTGGGGTTGAGGGCAAGACCATTTGTGAAGACAATATAACCCAAGAAGTGGACCTGGGAGGAACCAAAGGAACACTTCTTCATTTTTACATACAACTTTTCACGCCTTAACACAATAAGGACCTCCTGCAAATATTGAAAATGTTCTTCGAGCGACAAACTGAAGATTAAGATGTCATCTAAGTAGACGATGACAAACTTCCCAATAAAAGGTCGCAAATCTTGATTCATAATGCACATGAAAGTATTGGGTGCATTCGACAAACAAAATAGCATGACCAACCATAAGCCTTTGCGAGTTTTAAAAGCTGTTTTCCACTCATCACCTTGACGGATACGGATCTGATGATACCCACTTCGTAGATCAAGTTTGGAGAAAACACAAGTTGAACCAATTTGATCAAGCATGTTGTCCAAACGAGGAATTGGAAAACGGCAATGAACAGTGATTTTGTTAATAGCTCAGCTATCCACACACATGCGCCAAGAACTATCCTTTTTTGGTATGAGCAATGCCAAGACTGCACACAGGCTCATACTTTCGGGAAAAAATCCTTCAGACATTAATTCCTTGACTTGTTTATGTATTTCTTCATGTTCACTAGGGCTCATGCAATAGTGTGGTCGATTTGAAAGAGCAGCGTCCGGAACCAAGTCGATATGATATTGAATGTCACACATCCAGGTGGGAGATCTTCAGGAAAAAAGTCAGCAAAATTTCAAGTAAGGCCGCAGACGCAGGTGTTAATTTATTATTGATCGGCAGAGCGTTGGATGTTGTGCCCAAAATGCACATCATGTCTTCTTCAAGAATTGCTGATTTAAATGGCGTCTTTTGTAGTAGTAAAAGTGGACATGGTGTTGTGGAGGACGACAGAGGTGCAGAAGGTTTTAACACAAAGCTAAGATTATTGAACTTGAAGCTGTAGTGTTTAGAAAACCATCATGTTGTACCTTTCGATCAAATTCCCATGGACGACGAAGAAGAAGGTGACAAGAATCCATAGGCACTATGTCGCAATATATCTTATCTCGATATGAATCCCCAAAGCGTGACGCGTGTCACGTACCTCACTGTTTTGCTGCAACCATGCTAGTTTGTATGGGTAGGGATGTTTTTCATCCTTGATTGACAATTTTTGGACCGCCTCTGTTGCGATAGCATTTTTGCAACTACCCCATTCGATGATAAATGTGCAAACCTTGCCTCTAACCACGCAACCAGATTGGAACATCGCATTACTAATGGGGCTCGAGGAGCGAGGCAAGAATTTCACAACATCAAAGATACACCCGTGTCAGCTTCTAATTCTTCCGATGACTCTTTGGGGTCATCTCCATATTCAAGTTTGACATCACAGCCTGATGCATCAAGTAACAAAACCTGCGATTCTGTATTGAGAAAGCAGATGTCAATGACCTGGTTTTCCCTAAGAAAAACAATGCAAAGTACCCGATCGATTGGGACGAGGAGGTTCAACTAGGATAATGGATGTTTTTGGGCATGACGGGAATGGGTTCAGGTCCGATTGGAAGGGTAATTGTTGTAGGAGGGTTTCGCGGTTGTCGAAGTGAAGTCTATGGTGAAAAATTGATCTTAGTTTGCACTTCGACTGTTAATGCTTGTTAATGTGCTTCGGCAACCGTGAGAGGGTGGAAAAGTCCAGTGGGTGCTGAATTTGTTGGCGTAAACCACCAATGAACCTAGCCACAACTTGACTTTCCAAATCCCGAAGATCAATACGTGACAGGAGCAAAAATAATTCAGTGGAATATTCTTCTACGGACCGATTTCCTTGTAAAAAAATTAGTAAACGTTGGAACATAATTTGGCCGTAGTTAAATGGTAGAAAGGTCATGAGTAGATACTTCTTCAATTTTCCAACAACATAATTTTCATTTTTCCCAAACGAACACGTGAAGCCTTGGTTTGGTTCCACCAAGCTACAACTCTATTGCAAAAATGCATCGCAATAAGGGGGACACAACGCTCCAATAGAACATGCTCAAATTCTAGGATTTCTTCAACTGTAACTATCCAATCGAGATACTACTCAGCGGTCGGACCACTATGGAATTCAGGGATGTTGAATCTGAAACCTTGCTCCCAGGAAAAATTCTTTTTCCTTCAGCAAAATAGGGTTTGCGCCCCCTTCTGGGAATGAATTCTCGCCCTCATCGGGGTGATCGTGATGCTCATCCTAATGTTTTGGCAGAGGTGGTGGTTCTTTCCGTATCGTGAGCGCTTGCATTGCTGCGACGAGCTATTGAATCTAGTCTTGGATACGAGCGAGATTTTGTCGCATGATTTCTGCTTCAGATTGCGGTGGATTACGTCGATGTCTTGCCATGGCGAGATAGTTTAGCTCTGATACCAGCCTGGCGTAGCGTATGAATGTAACTTCAGCTCTATCTAGGGATTCAAATGAATCTCTAGAGACCTGCTTCTTGAAACGATGAATTTAACCAAATCGACTCAAGGGAAGAGAATAATATCTCAGTTTTTCTTATTATCAAATCTGAATTACAAAATAGAATAATGGAACCATAAATAGTACTCTCAATCCTGATTACAATCGGAATAGGAAGAGTAGACTAAACCAAAACCAACTAGAATAAGGAAAATAGACTTAACCAAAACCAACTAGGATAAGGAAATCAATAACCCTAACCCTAAATTATAAGAACCCAAGAATGACGCTAACCCTAAGATGTCGTTGCATCACAGAGGCATAATTATTTCAACCCCTTTGAATATTGGTGTCAAAGTAGGGCGGTTCTGGAATGTAGATTTTCAACATCGGTAATCAATACACCGGTTAGGTGTACCAGTGCAAATAAAAGTTAACCGGTGCTAAGATGGGGCAAAAATTGTGTGGTTGGAAGAACCAATGCTAGTAAATAGGTGATCAATAAAAAAATGGTCAGTGAGAATAAAATCACCAGACAGAACATGAAACTCAAAAATTCATAAAGAATAATAGGATGAATAAAACACAAAAACCCTAGAAATTCATGTGAAAAACAGGAATATTCATAGCCACAGCCCAAAAGTTCATTATGTATGAAAATACATAACAACCCATAATTCATGAAAAAACTAGACCTAAACATTGATTATCAACATCAATAATTATAAAAACTAGAAAAAATGCAGCTCTACCCTCCAGTTCTGCTGTTTGTGCATTTTTATCCTCTTATTTTTCAAAAGTGCATTTGTACCCCTGTTCTTATCTGATTAATTGCTCAACTCATGTCAATGCCATAATCTATTCGAAAGATCGGTATGCCCCTAAATTCAAAGAAAATTAGAAATTATAATTTAGTGGAAAGACCTTATTGCCCTTTGTGAATCTTCTAGTTGTTCTCTCACTTTCCCGCTTCCACACCAACTCTTCCAATTCCTCTCCCTTGCTGCGAGCTAGAGAACCAAAAATTTCCTTCTATTCTTGGCGTGAATCCTTCCATTTTCCGATGAATGGTGGCAGCTTCGATGGGAGGAAGAGACTCCGGGCTATTCATCGGCGAACCCCTAATACTGCTGACAGTTTGGTCACCAAAATTGCTCGTTGAACCTAAGCGACCATGGTAATTTGGTTTCTCCAGAATTTTCGGTTGATCTAGTGTAGAAAATAGTTGTGGATTGATGAATATCGGTCTGTTATGTTCGTCGTTGTCGTTAGAGGCGTAAAGGCGACACTTTTTGTGGATGGTTTGTGGTGTTTTTGCTTTTTTATGTAAGGTGATGTTTTTCTTGTGAGAATTGAAAAATGCTGTGATTTTCCATGTATATTACCCATGTTCTTTCGTTTTTGTGCATTGGAATGGCTTATTTTGCTGAAACCGCAGCGATCTAGGGTTTCTCAGTTTGCATCATTTTTTGTGTGCAGAGGACATGGGCTTTATTTATTTGGTTGTTTGTTGATCATTGTGTGTAATTTGACCTTTGGAAAATGAAACTCTCTGACCTTTGCGAAGTCTAATTTTGTGTGGAAACTGCTCTCTTTTTTTGCCTAAGTCAGTCCCTTGTTATATGCTTATGTTTATGCTTTTTTAACCACTTCGATTTCATTATGTACTGCCTTATTTCTTCTGATTTTTTGTGTACTATAATTTATATTTTTTTATATCTTGAATCACTATATATACTGGTGTGGCTGAAATATTTTATGTATGCAGATTGAGTTCGATGCGGTTTACAGCGTAAAAATTCATGAAAATATATCTCGGACTTCACCCCGTACCTTTAAGCCGTTCATGTTATCCAACCAAAATGATGGGATTCCATCGAACTTTGAGCTGCAACCAGGAACTAATCCTCTACGAAAAGAGCTCGCCGATGAAGAACTTCGAAACTCAGTCGAGTTACAAATTTGCCATTCTCAAACGTCTAAAGAAAGTTTTTGTAGATGTTTATAAGGGGTCTTTTAAAAATCAGATGAGGTTTATTTTGGTAATTTAATTTTTGGTTAACGTCGGCAGGTAACAGGTCAATGAAGGAGTCAGGTAACAGGGGTATCCGATTTTCTGTCCCAACAAACTTAGGGGTATAACTGCACTTTTGAAGAACTTTAGGGTATAAGTGCACAAACGGAAGAACTGAGGGGTATCAATACATTTTCCCTAAAACCTAATCTCTATAATCCCAGATGAAAATCAATGAACCAGAACCGGAGGTCGGACAGATGGTTGCCCTTAAAGCTGAGGTGCGCCGGGAGTTTTTAACGAGGCATGGGGATCTGAACTGAACCCGACGCCTGATGGAGCTCGCAACTCTCACTAGCATCCTGGTCCAGAAGATGGCTGCGGGTTTGGTGCATAATGGTGGTGGAGATAGCGACTGAAGCATAGCGGTGGAAAAAATATGCCAGAGCACGGCGGCGGAGAAGAAGAAAAAGGGCACGAAGGTGAAGTGGCAGAGACTGTGAGATAAAAAGTGTGAGACCGGAGCAAGGTGGTGGAAGGGAAGCGTTGGAGATAGCGGGGTGCTGAAGCATCGGAGACAGCATCGGTGGATCTATAGGAACCCCGTGGATTATCAGGAGAGGATGAATTGATGGTTATTAGAAGACGGGCTTTTATATGATTAGGGTTTGGAACTTTGGGTGTTCTAACTTGTTCCAAGTTAGGCTTATTTTTCTCCCCGGTATTGGAGTCGGTCCCTATGGTGATCATAACAGTGCCTATGTATTTCCAACGTAGCTGCGTGTGACGGTGATTTAAATGGTCATTTTAATATTTTTCCACACCTAAGAGCAAAGAAAACAAAATCATTCAAAGTACTAAGCACCGGTACTCTGACTGGTGACTGTGATGTACCTACCGGTGTTCATTAAATTTCTCTCCAATATTTTGGAGAATATTTTTTTAAAAAAATCATCTACACCATATGTGCAACCTCCGCACCATAAAAACATAGCACCAGTATGATATTATTATATAACCGGTGCCCACGATTAATTAATGTTTTGAGAAGAAACTTTTTTTACCTACCTCAAACCTGACACATACCTAGGTGTTGTCTGAGAAATTCAAAAGTTGTTGTGTCCAACGGTTTAGTGAATATATCTGCATACTGCTTACATGTTGGAATATAGGCTACCACAACCTCATTTCTTTCAACAAGATCTTTAATAAAATGATGTCTGATGTCAATATGCTTTGTTCGTGAGTGTTGAACTGGATTTTTAGAGATGTCAATTGCATTTTTGTTGTCACATAAATATTTAGAGATGTCAATTGCATTTTTAGAGACACTTTTTGAATTCCATAATCATTTAGCATTTGTTTCATCCATAATAATTGTGCACAACAGCTTCTAGCAGCAAGATATTCAGCTTCAGCAGATGATAAGGAGATTGAATTTTCCTTCTTTATATACCAAGAGACCAAATTCGTGTCAATAAAGAAACATCCACCAGTAGTAATTTGTGATCATCAGCATTACCAGCCCAATCAGAGTCACTGTAGCCAAGTAGACACGATTCTTGATTCTTAAAATACTATATTCCACAATTTGAAGTTCCACTAACATATTGAATAATCTTTTTTACTGCAGTTAAATGAGATTCCTTTGGATCAGCC
>JAULKK010319611.1:0-11466 GCA_032355705.1 Rubia peregrina
AGCAAAACTTGAAAACACTATTTGGTCTAGTTTGGGAAATTAAAACTATTCCAATACCATTATTGGAATTCACCCCTTTTTGTTCGAAGTCTCTTACTAGTGATTGACAAAATAATTGATTATCCCTGTAAAAAACTAAACTGCACACTTAGTATTTGAGAATCATCATCGTTAAATTTTAATTATATATTTGAATAAATATATAAATAATAATATTATCGTATGTGATGATGTTGGATTGGTCGTAATAAATAGTTTCTAAATATTATTTTTTATTTTCTGTTATTTAATGTAGTTAAACATATTAACGATCAAACATGTATCTTGAAAACGGTTAAAAAGATTCCGTGAAGGTTGGTTTGGAACAGAGGGAGATTATAAGATCACGAGTCACCTCTGGGGATGAGCATGTATCTAGGACTCGACCCAAATCCATAGGGTCTAGACCCATTAAGTTGGGTATGAGTTCAAGAATTTAACACATCGGTTCCGGGTTTAGATTTTTGAAAACGAGTCTAGATCTAGGTCTAAAATATTAAGACCCAGACCCAACCCGTAGACCCATATAACCCTAACTATATATATACTATGTATTTTTATTTTTAATTCAATAAATAATATGTACTGTATATTTTTTCTCGAAAAATTAATTCATGTGCAAATTGAACTTGAAGTATTTGTATTTAAAATAATATATATATTTTATTTAGTGATTTTTTAGAATATTAAACTCATTTAAGAACCAAGACCCATTTCGACCCAATCGAGTTTGGGTATGAGTCTGGATCAGGTTTGGGTCTAACTAAATTTTTGAGAAATATACAAATATAACCATATATAATTGAAAAGTGTAGATATAACCTGAGATAATTTTTAGTGCTAAAATAACCCAAACTATTTTACATAAGTACAAATATAACCCTAAAAACTATATTCTGACATTGACTGGCCATTTCCAGGCATTGATCGACTGAAAATGACCAAAATACCCTTCTACCTATTACAAAATTTTCAATGACAAAAATGACCCTTTCTCTTTTAATAGCCACCACCACTCCGACCATCCCATCAGCCTTCCCCCGCCACTTCCATCAGCCTCTTCCTCACACCACTACCAGTAAACATAACAAACTTTCTATATCTACCTCTGAATATCATCACCGAAAAATAGCTGAATCCACAGTCCACAATGATGCTGAAGAATCCATCAAATTTGAGGTCGCAGACATTGAAGCGACGTCGTCGATGGACGCGCAGTAAGTGGTGCACGAGACGCTCCGAATCAGTGCCAACCTTGCCTCCACTCCCCCTTTGCGAACACACCGCCTGCTCTCCCACCGCCTCTCGCCATCGACAAGTTTCCCGGGGATGGATTCTGTCAATCTGGAAAAGGGCTTCAAGCAGGTCGGATTATGTCAGAAATTGGGGAAGCTTGTGAATCAGGCAAGATGAATTTGGGCTCCACCTTGCCACCGCCTGACACAGCCCACCCGCCGCTATCCACCGCTCACCACCGAGCTCCACCCAACCCCTCCGCTTGCCACTGAGTTCCATCCCACCCGCCTCGTCAAAATCTAAATCTTGGTTTGAAATCGCTCGCCACTACCCTACCCTAGCCACCTGCCGCCATCGATACTCGTCTCTAGCCACCACCTGACATAGCCCACCCCGCCGTCATCTGCCGCTCGCCACTACCCAACCCAGTCTACCCGACGCTCACCGCCTGTCACCAACAAACCCAGTCTACCCGCCGCTCTCCACCACCCAAGAAAAGAAAACAAAGGAAAAGAAGAAGTTGCGAGAGAAGAAAAGAATAGAGAAGAGAAAGAGAAGAAAAGAAAAGAAAAGGCTACGGGAGAAGGAAAGAAGAGGAAGAAAAGAAAAGGCTGAAATGAAGGAATGAGATTTTAGGGTTTCAGGGGTGTGAAAGTAATTTCAATGTTTTTGTATTTTTTACAGAGGGTAAAATTATCTTTTAAACATAATCTGACATCAAACTGTCGAAAAAGGTTATATTTGCACATACACTAACTATATAGGGTTTTATTTGCACTTTCAATTATCACAGGGTTATACATGCACTTTCGTAAATTATGTAGGTTATATATGCACTTTGCTCCTAATTTTTTTAGGGTTGAGTTTGAGTCTTATTTTACCCAAACCAACCGATCATCCCTAGTCACATCTACATAATACTAATTGGTTTTACATGATATCATACCTCAAGATTGGCCTGATCGGCCCAGTGGACAGATAATCTATTATAAACAACAAATATTAGGGAATAAAAGAGTAAAATGGATTAAGAATTTGAATTGGACAGATACGAATAGAGAAGATAAGGAAAGATACGAATTTAAATTACCTATCCCTAACCTTTTATTCACTTCCAAAAGCACGATCCTTCCTTTCTAATTGATTATCAGTTGCAGGTAGTTGTAACCGCCTCTTCCTTGTGGAATCAAGTGTTGGGACTGCATAGCCCATCACAACAATTAGTATGACATTGTCCGCTTTGGCTCAAACTTGTACGGTTTTAATATTGGGTCCAACCACGAAAAGCCTCATACTAATGTGATGAGACTCTTACTTATATCATGAACAATTACTCTCAACTTCTAATGTGAGACTTGGGTTGAACACACCCAACGATCTCCCCCGCAAACCAAGGACCACACAACAGTGTTCTTAATGCTCATGGACCATCTTGCACCACCACTACACCTGTGGGACACACCACATGACAACCACCTTGGTCAGACAGACTTTCGATACAAGGATACACTTGTCATCGCCAAGGGAAAAACTGAGGCCTCCACATTAGCACACACACAGTCTCCACCTCGAGTACAACCAACTGTGGCTCTGATACTATTTGTTTGAAGCACCACACCATGTACCACAATTTCATGGACCTCAAATCTTACTTCTCCCTCGTGATTCAGTGAGAAATACCTTGGAATGTGAAGGTGAATGATTACTCTTTCTCCTTATCTCTTCATTCAACAAGTTATTCTTAGCCATACTTATCGAGATAACACTGTTCAGAACAAAATTAGACAAGGACACTCTGATCATCTCTCATGAGTCCGATAAAGTACCAAACTACTATAACCCGGTTATTTCATCATCAAAAGTGATTTTCATCACTGCCAGCTAGTTAACCAATCCTTGGAAATTACTCAAAAGGTCAGTCAGCGACGAACCATCCTTATACTTCAAGGAAATAAGTGGTCTGAACAAGTAAAACTTATTGTTTCCAATCTTCCTCTCATAGAGTTCTTCAAGTTTGGAGCAAAGAGCATGAGATTCATTCACACCATTTATGTGATTTAACACATTATCATCCACCCATTGGTGGATAAAGCCACAAACTTACATATTTAACAAAGTCTACTCTTCATCCTTTTTGTCACTAGGTTTGTCTTTAGTAAACACCGCTAAATGCAAATTTATAACACAAAATAGGTCCTCCATATTGCCCTTCCAAACGTGAAAATTTGAAGAACCATTCAAGTTTACCATTATACTTGTATTAACATCCATCGCTGCACACCAATCAACACAACCAATAGCTCTTATACCATTTTGTTATGACTGCATAGCCCACCCAAACCAACATTAGTATGATATTGTCTGATTTGGACCAAGCCAAAATAATTTTGATATTGGGTCCAATCCCAAGAGACTTCATATTAATGTGGTGAGACTCTCACTTATATCATGAACAATTACTATCTCAACTTTTAATGTGAGATTTGGGTTGAACACACCCAACATCGAGATATAGCCGAGCCAAAAGGAACTAATGAATGCAACTTTCTAACAGACTTCAACAATTTTGTTATTTTGGAATATTTATAGCTATATCCTTAGGGAATTGGGCTAATCATAACACCCCCCTTAAAAGAAGCTTGTCCCCAAGCTGTCATTCTCATGATGATAATCAATGATTTAGCTATGAAAATTTGGGAATTGGTGGATGATGAACTCTGAATCTTCCTATGATGCTTCTTTGGGTAGAAAATTCTTCCATTCAATTAACCATTTGTATGCCACTAAACAAATCCTTTGTAAAATCTTGAAAGGACCAAAATTTTTAGGAGCTATCTTTATGATGCTTCTCTAAGAAATAGACTGCTTCCTATATTTTCAATCATTTTTTGATCTGCAAGACTTTTCATTCTATCTTGAGCCTTTTTGAGATGAGATTGTAGCAACAGATTCACAGCTTCTCACTGTGCAATCATTTACTATGTAGCTAGGATTATGACATCCGTAAATTACCCTAATGGCAGACTGAGTAGTTTAACTCCATAGAGAGCCTCATAATGTGTCATTTGAATATTGGTTTGATACGTGGTGGGTTACCACCATTCTACAGCTACAATCCATTCAGGCATGTATCCAATTTGTCTTCACATAAACACCTAAGATAGGTTTACAAATATGATTTTCCCTCTCTGTTTGACCATCTGTCTCAGGATGGTAAGCCGTACTAAACTGAAGCTTGACTTCCAATTTCAGAGAAAGTTCCTTCCAGAAATTATTGGTAAACATCTTGTCTCGTGAAATTTGTAAATTTTAGAGAAGTAAATAGTGGCAATTTGTTGTGCAGTGAAAGGGTGGGTCGACATGGCGATGAAATGAGCGTCCTTTGTAAGTCAAACCACCACCTCTAGCACTGTGTCTAAGCCCATTAAAGATGGTAAACGTTCGATCAACTAAGTCTAAGGTTTAGATGACACAGGTAGAGACTGCGAAAGTTTTACTGGATGTTAATTTTCATGGTTACTTCTCTAGCAGACCAAACATTCCCTCAAAAACTTTATGAGGTCATTTCTCATATCTGGCATGTAAAGAAGAGTGTCTAAGGATGATGTTATGGAAGAAGTTATTGGCTGCAAGACTTCCAAGCAAATATGGGATCGCCTTCATGGTCTGTATCAAAATGCCTGTAAATTCAGTGTTCTTCAACTCCGTGATCAGGTATTGAACTTGCGAGAACTGGGTCTGTTGTTGAGTTACATTCCAATTTTAAATCCATTGTCGATAAAATTGCTATTATGTGATTTCTTGTTTCTAATGATGATCAAGTCCTTTGGTTTTTGCGTGTTCTTGGTCATGGGTACAAGGACTCTAGTGCTTCTTTGTCATCACAAACTCCGTCACCTTTTATATCTTGATGTTGTTGCTAGGGCTACAAACCACGAAGATTTTATGCCGTCTTTCATAAGTTTCAATCCATATCTAGTATATGAGGACTACTCTTATTGCATTCAGTGCTTTAGATTAGACAGAAGAGAGCCTTGCATGAGACCATGCACTGGTGAGAGGTGGTGGCACATGGGGTTCACGCACCGCTCATGGCGGCCATTCTGGTGGCCGTCGTGGTAGTTATGACCATTGGCTTGGTTCTGGAGGTGCCTCAGCTGGTAGGGGTAGTCCGCAGTGCACGTAATGTGGTCACCTTAGCCATCATACAACTACTTGTTATCGTATGTTGGCTTAGGGATGCAGTCCATATTTGACCCACCTAGCTGAATCTTTTTCAGTCTTGTTTGCAATTAGATCCCTCTTCTCGCACTTCGGATTGGTACATTGACTCTGGCGCCATAAACCACATGGCATCCTTCACTTGTGCACTTGAGAGTGTCTCTCCATATCATGGTAATTCTCATGTGTTATGTTGGTAATGGTGCGCCTATTTTGATTTCACATAATGGTGATTCTCGACTTTCTTCTACTTTACTCTTATCCGGTGTCTTAGTTATACCTGATATTACTAAGAATCTGCTATCTGTCATTAAGTTAACCAAAGATATGGGTTTTATTATTACCTTTTATGCCCATAACTTTGTGATTTAGAGCAAAGTGTCCAAGGCATTTGTAGGCAGAGGCCATAGTAAGGGTGGTTTTCACAATAAAAATATGTGAAGTTTGAGCTTTGGCATGCTCGGCTGGAACATGTATCCAACAATTTCATTTCTAGCTAGCAAAATTCAGGAGTACTTTTAGTTTTTTTTCTTTATTACCCAAACCGAGCACCCGTGCCCCTTGTGTTATGGTGAAAGGTCGTTGGTTGGCATTTGTTGAAAACCCTAATTGTGTTTTACGTGTACTTGATTTAGTTCATTGTGACTTATGGGATTCTTCCCATGTTTTATTTGAGACTGGGTTTTCTTATTATGCTTTGTTCGTTGATGATTTTTCTCTATTCACCTGGCTGTATCCGCTTCACCACAAGTCAGATTTTGTTGACGTTTATCTGTTGTTTGATGCATTGGTTGAGAATCAATTTTCAGCCAAGATCGAGGTGTTTCAGAGTGATGGAGGTACCGAGTTCCTCAACACATGTCTTCGCTCTCATTTTGCTTCCAAAGGCATTAACCATCAAGTTTTGTGCCCTTAAATTCTGGAACAAAATGGGTGAGCGGAGAGAAAGCATTGACATGTTGCAGAAATGAGGCTGGCTATGCTTTTTCACTTGCATTTACTGCTATCTCGTTGGGATGATGCTTTTTCCACAGCGGTTCACACCATCAACTGCTTACCTACTCTGGTTTTACAGGATTCCACCCCACACCATCTACTTTTTGATTGAGATCCCATTTACTTGAACTTCCACCCTTTTGGCTGTCGGTTTTTCCTTATGTTTGGCTAGCTGCTCCGCACAAGCTTTTTCCTCACAACATTCCTTGTGTCTTTATTGGTGATGGTTTGTAGTATAAGGGATTTCGCTATCTTGATCCATCTTCTGGCCGAGTATATATCATCAGTCATTCCCGCTTTGATGAATTCTGCTTTTCATTCACTTCCTCTCCTACCTTGGCGGCTGGTTCTACATTTTTGACATTGTAGTTTTTCTCTTTCATTGATCCCGAGTTAAATTTTTTTTACAGGGCTGTCTACTCCCTCTCTGACCAGCTCATCCTCTTGTCATGCATGCTCATCTGATTCAGATTCTCGGGTGGTTCCTTTATCATATGCTGTTTCGGTCTTACCTCAAGTTATTTCTCCAAATTCCACTCCTTCTGGCTCACCGACTTCTTCATCATCGTCGTCTTCTTCGGTTGGTTCTCCACCTTCACCACCTTTACGGAACCATCCGATAACGACTCGATCTACCACATGGACTATTTAGCGGCGTGACTGCTATGATATTTTTGCACATGAATATCATTCCACTCTTCGTCATCCTTCTTAGGTATCGGCAATGGATGAGGAGATTGATACTCTACAGAGTCAGCATACTTGGGAGTTAGTTCCATGCCCTTCATATGGTAATGTTGTTGGCTCCAAGTATGTGTATCATCTCAAGTATCGTTCTGATAGTAGTATCGAGCGCTACAAAGCTCCCCTAGTCGCTTAGATGTTCTCTCAGATTATAGGATTTGATTTTGACCACACCTTCAACCATATAGTTAAGGTCTTGATAGTTCGCACTGTTCTTGCCATTGCTACGATGCATTCTTGGTTGCTTCATCAGTTGGACGTTAAGAATGCCTTTCTTAATGGTATTCATGACTCTCCGGTGTACATGGCTCAACCAGTTGGTTACAAGGATCCACTTCTCCCAGAGCATGTCTGCCACTCGCGCAAGGCGATCTACGCCCTCAAGCAAGCCCCCTCGAGCTTAGTTCCAGAGGTTTAGCACATGTTTGGTTAGGCTTGGATTTCAGTCTAGTACTACTGACACTTCTTTGTTCATTCTCTCTCGTAGGACATCTTTGATCTATCTTCTTGTCTATGTCGATGATATTATTCTCACATGGAATAACTCTACTCTTCTTCAGCAGTTTATCACTCACACTCATTAGGAGTTCACTATCAAGGACTTAGGTGCTCTTCAATATTTCCTTGGACTAGAAGTTTTGCCCACAACTTCTGGTCTTATTCTTGGTCAAGCAAAATATGCTCGTGACATTCTCACTTGTGCTGGGACGTTGGATACTACCCTTATTTCCACTCATTTTCTGTCGAAATCCTAGCTTCTTAGCAGCACCGGTCCTTGGTTTTCGAACTCGACACTCTATCGCTCTTTAGTTGGAGCTTTGCAGTATTTGACCATCACTCTCCCTGATTTGATTTTGCGGTGAACTCCGTTAGTCAGCTCCCCTAGGACCCCAGAGATGATCATTTTGCTGCGATTACTCGGATTCTTCGTTATGTTCGGGGAACTATTCACTTTGGTCTCATCTTACAGACTGCTAGTCCCCCTGAGGTGTTGAGCTATTTAGATGCGGATTGAGCTCGCTGCATCGAGACTCGTCGCTCCACTTATGGATAAATTAATTTTCTTAGAGGCAATCTCGTGTCGTGGAGCGCCAAGAAGCAGCCCACTGTTTCTCGTTGTAGTACACAGTTTGAGTATCGGGCCTTGGCCAATACTGCTTTTGAGGTTGTCTGCTTATCCCACTTACTGCGTGATCTTCGGGTTCCTCTTTTTGGGGTCCCGTTGCTTTTGTGGCATCAACATTGCATAATTTTATAGAAATATATTAAATTTAGGAACCAATTTCAAGACATGATATGAATAATTTATGAAATTGAATGGAACTAAACTAAATTAAATGATAATTTGCTAAACCGAAATAAAAATGAAATGAAACAAGACAAAACTAAGCTTAAAAACCAAAGCCCCAAAGCCACATCACGATTCACAGGGTTTGGCATGATCTATCTAAACAAGGGAAAAAAAGCGAAGAAAAGAAAAGAACCCAAAAGAGGTGAGCAGATGAAAGCACCACACAAGAGAAGCCACTTTCCTCGCCGCCCCCCTCACCCTCCAACAAACCAAAATTATCCCACGAGTCAACTTCAAAAAGGACCACGTTTATGAATGAAGAGGAGCTATTTTTATTTTAGCCAAAAAAAAATCAGACCGCGTAAAAGACCTTTTTCACATCCAGGTGTCACTCATCCAATCAACACGCCCTGTTGACCCACAATCTTCACTATCACTCTCTCACTCACACTTAGGCCGGCCCCATCCCCATATATGATATATATATATATATAAGCCCCAAAGAGCCGCCAATTCCCATATCAACTCAGCAAGCTTACGAACATCAGCAAAACCATCATCCCAAAGCATCAAGATTATTACATCATCATCATTCGACAAAAATGGTGAGACCTGGAGCCCAGAAAGAGCACGAAGTGATGAGCGCAACAACATCGTCGTCCGAAAAATCGTATTACAGCAGCTGCAGCAGTGACAGTATGAAGTTTAAGGGCGTCCGGAAGCGGAAGTGGGGGAAGTACGTGTCCGAGATCAGACTGCCCAACAGTAGAGCCAGGATTTGGTTGGGATCTTACGACACCGCGGAGAAGGCGGCCAAGGCGTTCGACGCCGCCCTCTATTGCCTGCGTGGAAAGGCGGCCAAGTTTAATTTCCCCGACAACCCGCCGGATATTGTCAACGGAAGGTCAATGAGCTCACCTGAAATCCAAGTGGCGGCGGCCCGTTACGCCAACTCGGAGTCTGGGACCGGAACCGTACCGGGTCGGGTGGACAATCTGGTTTCGGTTTCGGCTTCGGACAACTCGTCCATGTCGTCGGAACAGCTGCACGTGGAGTCTCCGTGTCAGTCGGTTTCAGGCGGGGCGATCCAGTTGGAGGGTGAACTGCCGGAAATACCATTGGACTCTGCTTTCTTGGATACTTTCTCCACCATGGGGTGGAATTCGGGTTCGGGTTACGACCAGAACTACAACCTCGTACCCGACTTCGGAATATTCCCGGGTTTCGACGATTTTTTTTTGTCACCGATTCCGACAGCCGTTGATTCGTACGGGGAAGAGAACTATGCGCAGGATTCAACTCTGTGGAATTTCTAGAGTATAAAATAGCAGGATCCTGGAACTATAGATATACTAGCCATATACCTTCATTTTACAGCCATTTTTTTTGGCTGTGGATGATCCAATTTTAGCATGGGCGTCAGCTAAGCCTAGCCCCTGTTAATTAATACTATATTCTTTGATTCTTTTATTGGTCGAGCGAAGATTTTACCAAATGCAAGGGAAATGTTTTGCTTGTACTTTTTAATCTCTTGCTTGACAACGTTTTTAATTCGGAGATTATAACACTTTCCGATTTGGCATATGCCTTTTTTAAAGATAAAAAATAAATTATTTTTTAGAAAGTTTTCAAATAAATCAACTAACAGTTAGATCAATAGTAAAATCTTACTTTAATACTTTTCAGAGGTAAATTTTATTACAATTATTTAAATTCAAGAGATTAAATCTAGATGCCAAAGAAAAAGAAGGAGGATGCCTCTTTTTAATCCCTCCCGTCTCTCTCTCTCTCTAGTTATCCAAGTACTTCCGCGAAACGGTGACGACGATAGGTACGAATTGATGGGAAACCAAACAATAAACAATACCTCACGTGTTTCAGATGAAGTTTTGAATGCTACAAAAAGCGCCCTGCGAGTAGAATAATTGCGATTCTCTATCCGGGTAAGTGGGTGACAAAATGGACCACGGAGCTAGCTGAAGAAGCGAATTTAGCACGTGCAAAATTGATGAATGGCAACACCTGCTGCTGCAAAGCCTGCAATAATACTCTTTATTCTCCTAATTTTTTTAATACTCCATCAATTTCTCTATTTGTGGCACACTAACCTTATTGAATTTTTTTAATGTCATACTTTCCATTTTTGACAAGATTCTTTTAGTTTTATCAATCCACTCATTCTACCTTTTACTTTCTATGTTCAATTTCATCCACTCATTTTTTTCACCTAAATTCTAACACATATACCTATTGTGCCACAAATAGAGAAATTGAGGGATTATTGGTTTATTTTTTGGGAAAAGTATATAAATGACCCTATTAAATTGAGAAAGTGTAGATATAATCATGTAAAATCTGAAAGTGCAAAATTAATCCTAAGTTTTTTGCAAAATTGTACGGTTATACCCATTTTGCTCAGTTTTGGCATTGACTTAAAAGTTATTCATTGACTAAACATGAAAAGCCATATATACCCTAAAACTGAAAATTTAAAAACCATTCTACCCCTACATTTCTTCTTCAAACACACCCCGTCCGCCCCTGGGATGAAACCTCCACCGCTCAATCCCCCACCGCCGAAAAACCTAGCCGCTCATCGTTTCTTCGCCTTTAGCCTACCACAGTCAAAAACCCTAGCTGCTCAGCCCCCTCACCACCACTCAACCCTAACCACTTAGCATCACCGCTCAACACCACCACTCAACCCTAGCCGTAAAGCCTCCACCACTCAGCCCCATCACCAACGCGTAATAGCCCCCACCCTTGATGAGACGTCAAATGCATGTATTTTCCGAAACATTTAACATCTCTTTTGTTATTTTTTTGTTTGAAGATTGCTAGATTTAGGTAGGATTACATTATAAGGGGGTTGGATAACATTTTTCGGTTCTCGTATCTAAATCCTTCATTTTGTAACCTAGTTTGAGTCTAATGGATTT
>JAULKK010319621.1:0-11465 GCA_032355705.1 Rubia peregrina
TGATGATGTGGAAGAGATAGATTGATTATTTAATTACTTGAGCCCGATAAAATCGGTCTCACCATTGTACATGCTCTTAGTCAATTTCTGTCGTCTGCCACCTTCTAACCACTTCATGTAATTATTACTCTGTCAGTCCAGGCATTGAAAGCGTAATACTGAAATTTATAATTTATCAGAAAAAAGTATAATATTCCCTCTGTCCCAAATCAAACTGCACACTTACTTTTTAGACATTATTTTCTATGAAAATTTGACCGCATATTTGAATAACTATATGTGTAACAGTATCATCGTATATAATATTGTTGAATTCGTCGTAACAAGTTGTTTTATAAATATCAACTCTTTATTTATCGTTATCATACGCAGTTAAATATATTAATATTTCTTGAACAACGTTATAATGATTGGTATGTAATTTGAGTTAGGACGGAGGGAGTACAAAAAGTCAAGTTAATTCTTGAGTGAGTCTGATATATATATGACCTAGTCAGTCTAACTTAGTCAAAATTAGGTATGCGTAATGACTGATTCGGTAAATCATGGCAGTTCATCGAATCCATGAAAATGTGAAACGCGGCAACGCCACTAATAGGCAACGATGTCGGTCCAATGCATTTTGAAACCCTGTGCGAAAATTTCATTTTGGGCCCTTATATAATTGTTTTTTATTTTGATATAAAATATATAAAGCATATTTATTGGGGATTGAAAAATAACCAAGTGCAATGCTAGGAATTCACTCCATACTTATTTTATTTTTATTAAAATTTAATAATAATACAAAATAGAGGGACATAAATCAAGATGCTAAAAAACGTTACTTTGTTTGAATCATCTAACATAATATTTCAAATTTAATAATATTTTTAGTCTTTAATTCACTGAATTAAAAAATAAATTTATTTATATCTTTACAAAAGTATATTTATAATTTTTCTTTAAGTAATTGATAAATTTTGTTTTTAGGCCGTCTATCTTGGTTTTATTATTATTCAATTTTTAATGTTCCATTTTAGAAAAAAACATTTTCAATTTTTTCAGTATGCAAAGGTAATATTGTCAGGCAGAATTGATGTAGAAACTATGCAAATTTAAATAAATACTCGTTTGATCGATTAGTAATTGGTGACCTTAACAAGATAAAGGCAACATAATAATAATAATAATACTCAAATCACTATTGTTCTTAAAATATAAAATATATAAAAGTAAAGGAAAATATTTATAATTTAAATAAAGCTTAGTAACTAAATGAGCCATAAATTAATTTAGTTTACTGGTCTAGTAAGCCAAAAAGTGATTCAGATTTTAAGATGGTCCTAATTTGAATTAAATGACCCAAATTTTATTGAATTAATTTTAAAAAAGTTTTTTAAAATAGCACTAAAATATTGTTTCAGGCCCCCAAAATATTTGGGCCCAGTGCGGGAGCTCAGCCTGCACTAGGGTCGAGCCGCCCCTGATTGGCAAACCACAGAAATAGCGGAAGATAACACTCTCCAAGACACCTCATTATTAGACCACCATCCAAAGAAGGGAGCGTGATGATCAGACCATGATCACATGAATAAAGACCTATAAATAGAGATTAGAAACACCGGAATAGGTAAGTGACATTTACTCCACAAAAATATACATAATCAAGCCATACTGACTTGAGTGTTACACTTTCCTCCTCAGGACCAACTTGGAGTCATTTGCAAGTACTCGAAGAGATAAGGACTCGTTGTGAGCTGATTATGGGTCCTATCATTACTTAGAAATAATTCCCTTATCAGTGGCACTGTCCGTGGGGACTATTTTTCTTTTTGAATTTAAATACTTCCTGGGAAAGGCGGGTCTTATGCCAAAGTTACCACCAGCATAGCAAATATATAGAGAAAAGAAAAAATTCCCTCACTCATATGAATGGGTAAATGGAGGACCAACATAACCCCATCGGGAAGGACCTTCGACAATGGTAAGTTCACATTATTATAAATTATATGTACTAAAGATGACCCGCAACAAAGGTACGCTCCTTGCTACAGTTTATTCCCTACAAAAGTAGGCACGCGATGCTAAACAAAGGAAAAAAAAGGTGCATGCTTAGACTAATACTGTATAGGCCACTTAGCTACCAAAATAAACGAACTAAATTAAGATTGAATTTGTAAAGAATAAATTATTAAGCATACGAGAAATTTCCCTCACTACATGATGCCCTTATGCGATAGCAGCTAGAAACTCGAGTTACACGATGTCCTTATAAAAAACACATGGATAATAGAAAATGACCCTTGGAATAATGCAATGATGTGTTATCAGTTAGATGGTAGCGGTTCGAACGACTCGTTCCGAACCCCAATTAAGATTACTCAACGAACAAGTCTAGTCTATATTTTAGCCTTAGAATGTTGTGTCAGTTAAGGAACATTTTGACAACAAAAAATTAGCCACCGGCTCACCTCTAAGGAAGACAACACTAGCAAATTTATTAAAAGCGAAGTGATTATAGTATCATCGAAATACAATGCCCATAAAGAAAATAAGAAAAGTATAACATAATCAATAAATATATACTTTAGTAAATAGAATCTTAGATTCATACATTAACTAAAAATTACAACAAATTCCTTTCTTAAATGCAAGAAACTTCCCCTAGGAAATTATTACAAATGATTATTGCAAATCTATTAAATGCATATATGGCTACTTAAGCCCCTAGAAGTATTGCCTAAGCGACCTAGTTAGGATTCTGTCGAGATTTCTTGACGAGGATCACGAACTCCGAATGGACTAATAAACCCTCTAAGACTGCTATGCTTATTAAGCGAGGTAGGAGCAAAACAAGAATGGTTTCCCATTCTCCCATTGCACCACCTCCATTCCCTGCCCAAGAAGGCCACATGAAGGGGTACCATCCTTGTCGTCAAGTAGAGTAGGCGCACTAACAAGCAATGATTGTTCACTCTGCCAGTGCATCTGTTCCACCCCAAGAACGAGTCAAACGAACTCATGAAGGAACTCATATTTCACGAGTCCGTCAACTGAGTAGCCAATATTTTCTCTAGCTTTAACCTTTGCAATTGAGAATGCTCCCTTCATATTAGTTTTCTTCAGTGCCCCTGAGCCTTGCCACCGTAGGAGAAGGATTGGTGTCATCCTTCGCCACATCCCCTAATTTGACAATCTCGACCAAAAATACTGCCAAAAACCATAAAATAACATAAACATTAGATAATGTTAAAATCAAAATAATACTCAAAAAATTAAAATACATATAGTAAGCCCGAAGAGTTTTGGGGAATCCTTTAAAAGATATAACCCAAGCTTGCACCACCATCAACCAGTGATAGCCCCAACCCATGTTGGGATAATCTGCATGCCTACCACCATACCCATTAAACCCATATATTCCTAAAACATCACAAACCACCACTACCATAGGAACTATTCCTAATGAACGGTTATTTACCTTACACACACACACACTCAGAGTTCATTCTCTTCCTACTTAAGACATGGAAACACATAAAGGTGTAAACTGTGAAAATAGTAGGAAAGCAGTGACTTTTATAGGCATCCAAAGAGTCTTGGTAAAATAAACCACCATAAATAGTTCCCTCGGAAAGGACGCATCCTTTCAAATTTTTAGAAAACTGACTAAACATTTATTAAAACCTTATAAAATGTAAGGCCAAAATATTCTGCACATTCCAACACAAAGAAACCAAACAACCTATGCCTACATGGAATACTTAACTGCCCAGGATATTCGAAAATTAGTTTATCTCTAGGCCCACCCACCAACTCACACACATTTACCCTAACCTAAAAAATACAAACCTATTACAAGTACTTATGCTACCAATGATCTTCCAAAAATATTCCATACAACCAAAACCTACAAAACAAAAGAATAATACACATCCTAATCTTAGCTTTGCAGTTTCTAATAGTAGCTGCCTTACAATCCCTCCAACCGTAGGCCACCCTCTTAACTAGCATTAAAACCGCTCACAACTTAGCTTTACTAAAATCACTCCTCACTCATGTGACACAAGTCAGAAAATCACCTATGGCTTCACATAGTATAGAAGACAAATCCACCTTGTGGCAAACGAAGGAAAATAATCCACGACTTTGCACATGACCGGAAAACCACCTATCCAGCGACACAAGTGAAAGATAATCCTGCAGTTTCGATGCAACACCTTAGTCCAACACCAAAAACATGCAAAGCACCTATTAATTGCCATATTATAACCCCCCCATTCTACATACCTACCCTCTTACAAAGTTAGACAATTTACACACCAAACCATTCCCTTTTAGAACAGTAGCCAATGTTAAAGGTTAATAAATATCCAAGGCCCCTACCGCCCTACCATAACCTCATCCATGGCCACCAGTATGATGTTCCTAATCCACCACCCATACCACCTGAAACTTTAAATAATTATGCATCTTATTGGTTTAGCTGTAAAAAAAACATTTTAGCACCATACAAAATTATAATTAGTCAAAAAATACTTTTTAAAAATCCCAACACTTAAAAATTAGTGAAGATAAATCCACTATTTTCCTACCAAAACTCTAACCATCCATTGAGAAATAAGAAACCCTTATTAAGGAAAGAAAAAAATATACGTCTTATCAATTTTTTTATTACAATACTAGGCTAGCCCATCAACCAAGATGATCGATTGGTGCGCTAGCCCTTCAAGACCCCACCTATGGGAAAGCTCTGATCACGAAGCCACACCAACTTTCTCTTCATCTTGTAAGATCGCTTCCAACCTCCAATGCATATGTAGATATAGCTCATTGATTCCTAAAGTGTACAACATCGTTCTTCCAGTCGACCACACCAGACATCCCAATGTTCGACTCTCCTTTCCATATCTTCATATGTATTCAATAATTGCACACTATACTCACACTCCTCTGCATATTGGGTTTGCTACTAGTTGGACATCACCATTAAGTGATGACACTTGAACTAAAGCCTTTTTATCCGATCAAAATGTTCTTCTATTCAATTACATGCTTCGTGATGTTCTCAATTCATATCCTATTTTTAACACATTCAAAGTCTAATTTTGTAATAGATTAGAGACTTAGTTGGAAGGAAATTCATATTTTATCAATTAGAGGGTTAGCATTAGATCACATGTTTTATGTACTAATTCTTAATTTATGAAGTGTTTTGAAGATAATTTTGAAGACTTCCACTAAAGAGTTCAGGTTTGAAGATTTTGGAATTGAAGAGGCGACGAATTTTCGAAGAGAAGGCCAATTTTTCTGAAAATTGGTAGAAGTTGACATGAAAATGCTTCGTCGACCGCAACATATATTGCGGTCCGCGAAGACGGGCCACCAACCCACTTGTTTTTATTTGTTTCTTCATTTTGGCATAATTCCTCCCCCTTCTCTCTCTCTCTCATTACTCACCCACGAACTAATCTCTCTAAAAACCATAGTTTTCATTTATTCCTTGTCATTAATGCCATGGATTTTTTCTCACTTATCATGGGTTTTGTAAATCTAGGCTGAATATACTTTTGAGAGCAATTGGTAAGCATTTCAAGTATGAATTTGTGAGATTTGATTATTCCTATTCTGTGCTATGATTATCAATCATGTTTTATGTTTTTCTTTTGTGATTAATGCATGATTTAGACTAGGATGTACAACTAGTTGATGATTGTGAGTTGAATATTTGCTAGGTTTTTTGTCAAACCCAAAATAGTTAATCTCTTTGTCGATGTGATTATCGCTTGTTAATGTTAGGTTGTAATTGGGTGTGACAACTAATTATGATTATTGATTGATGAAGTTTCTTAGGTTTGAGATGAAATTGAATGGATTTTGTCTAATTATCAAAGTAGCATACTAATAACGCTTAGCATGAAGGTCGATCCTCGTAGTCATCATTAGGAAACACATCGTGCTATTGCGATGTTTCTCGATTGTAGGACATTATGTTAGCTGTATTGGGTCTCCATGTTTATTGCTATTCTCGTGGAATTCAATAACACTGATCGTCTAGAGCGACCCGAGGGTGAGGGTTATTTTATGATGCCAATCGCCCATTCTAACTATAACCGAGGAGAGGTGAGCAATGTATTCACTCAAAAAGTGTGATTAATACATAAAATAAGATACTTAGTCAATGATTAAAGGATAGCTAGAAATGTAAACCAATTGCCCAAGACTCGTTAAAATCTTAGTTACATCTTTCGTGCTAGTGTGATTGTATTTACATTGTTCGTTCTAATTGTTTTTTGTTTTAGTTGTTTAAATTAGTCATAGTGTTTTTAAACACAACCCCCTCCCCCAACTTTTTTTACCACACACTTAGAGTGAACTTCTTCTTGAGTTTTTAACTACATTTAAAATTTGATAAAATCCTCTTTTCCTCGTGGACGATCCCGACTTACAAATAGTTACTATCTACCATCTAGTAGTTAGGCATAGTTTGGCCTATAAATATTGTAGAGGCACAACGACGTCTTCCCAAATTTTGGCGCCACTGCCAGGGAAAATGTGTATTTTATTAAAGTGTTAGTGTAGTTCTTTGTGTGTTTTGTCTTTTTTACTTACATGTTGTTGATGTTTTCTTGCTTTTGTGATTGTTACTTTGGATAAGGTTGTATTGCTTTGTTTCTTGATTAATGGTTGATACTCATACCAATAGACAAGAACCCTGCACGATCCCGGTATTTTAGGTACACTTTGAAAAGCAACAAGACTTGCACATTTTGCTAACTAAGGTACTCAACCACCGCCCGAAATAGTTACACTGACTATGGCATATGATACTAGAATCTCAAGGGAGCTCACGACTCCTAACCTAGAGAACCAACCACTTTACATCATCTTTCCTCCACTTCTAAAAAAGGTCACATGTGAGCTTAAGTCTGAAATGATCCATTGTCTACCAACTTTCCACGGGATGAATGGGAAGGATGCTAACAAGCACTTGTCCAATTTCTTCCTCGTGAGTACGAACACGAAACCACCCGGAGGATATTTTTAATCTAAGAGCATATCCATTCTCTTTGAAGAATGCAGCCAAAGATTGGTTATACTACCTACTTCCGAGAAGTATAACATCGTGGATGGACATGAAGCAGAAGTTTTTAGAGAAATTCTTTCCGGCATCCAATTCGGCAGGTTTGAAGAAAGAACTAAGCAGCATCTCTTAATAGTCGAGTGAATCTTTGTATGAATATTGGGAGGTTCAAGAGGTTACTAGAAAGTTTTCCCTACCACCCATACAAGGAAGAAGACCTTGTATACTATTTATTTGATTGATTATTCGTTGAAGACATGAGGATAATTAACGCCGTTTGTAATGGATCAATTTCCAACAAGAGCCCTAAAGATGCCATGACGTTGTTTGAAGACATGTAGAATGTAAATAGACACTTTGGTGTAAGAAAAAGGGAAATGGTACACGAAACTTCATATTCAAAAACTCCTAAGCTCAGGAACAAGTCCAAGCTTTAGCTTCTATGATGAAGGAGCAAATAAAGGGGAGAATGCATCAAGTTAAGGCTTGTGGAATTTTTTTCATCGGATCACCCCACCGATGCATGTCTTCAACTTCAAGATGAAGGGCTTGAGGAAAGGCAATGGGCTACTAAGGTGGTCTAGGCCAAGGTTCCAAGAAATCAGGGCTGCCAATGTGGGCAAGGTTTTCAAAAGGACCAACTTAATGAGAAGAAGTATAACCCATACTCCAAAACCTACAACCCCAGGTGGAGAGATCACCCAAACTTTAAGTGGAGGGATGATCAAGCCGGACAATTGAATCCATAAGGTGGCCAAGACAATTATCAACCAAATCATCAAGGTGGGGAGCCCATTATCGAGGGTACAATCGGGCTCCACAACAAGCCTATCTGAAGTATAAGAGCTCATCTAACCATGAGAGGGGAAGCCAAGGTCTGAGCAAGAGGAGCTTATGCATGCTATAACAACCATGGTCACAAACTTGGACGACTGAACTGCCTATAGAATCACAAACTTGGAAGATCGCACTTCTATGAGATTCAAGAGTTTGGAAATCCAAGTTAGTCAAGTCGCATCATCCATGGCTTAGTTAGAAGCTAGAGATTTCGGGAAACTCCCATTACAACCAGAGTTAAATCCCTAGTCTCCTAATGCTAGTGCCATAACCTTGAGAAGTAAGAAAGAGACCAAGTAGCCCGAGAACATTGTTATGATCTGGAAGGAAATAGAAGAATAGCTTGTGGTGAAGGACCAAGAGGCTAAGGAAGTGGCCACTCAATCACCGGAGAAGTGAGAAATAAAAAAATTCCTTCCACCACCACCTTTTCCAGCAGCTTTGCGGGACAAAAATTGCAAGGATGAAAAAGCTCTTTTTGAAGTTTTCTGCAAGTGCGAGGTAAGTATTCCCCTTTTTATGTCATTTATCAAGTGCCTAGGTTTTCTAAATTCCTCAAAGAATTATGTACCCCTAGGAGAAATAAAACATTGAAAATTAGTGAGAAGATAAAGATTGGTGGCTAAGTGTCGACCTTTTTCTTCTTCAAAACAAGCTTCCCCCTAAATGTGATGATCCCGACATGTTTACCATTCCTTGTGTCACAGGCAGTAATTTTTTTTCAAAATGCCATGGTAGATGTAGGGGCATCAACCAATGTGATTCCATATTCCTTATATGAATCCTTAGATTTTAGGAAATTTCATGAAACCGGGGTAATGATACAATTGGCCAACTATTCTGATGCCCACCCCAGAGGAATTGTGGAAGATGTATTGGTCAAAATTGATAAATTGATTTTTCTTGGCCAATTTCTATGTTTAAGATATGGAGAATGAAAAATGATCCGCCCTTATTATGTTAGGGATACCATTTTTGAAAATATTTAGAAATAAAATTGATGTGCATAGTGGATGCTTAACCATTTAACTTAATGGGGGAAATTGTTAAGTTTAACATTTATGATTCCATGAAATTCCCTAATGAGGGTCATTATTGCCATGCGATTGATATTGTTAATATTGTTGATGATTATGTGCAAGATGTATGTATTTATGGTTCATGGCATGGATTGTTTGAAAATAACTTTGGAAATTAGTCTTGATGTAAATGAATTACATGATTATTCTTTGAGGGTAAATTTATTGAAGACTATAGAAAAGCTTGATTTTGCCGAGAAGCTACCTCTCAACGTCTCTTATGAAGTTCTAGGTGCACCTCGAGATGTGGGAATCCTTACATTTCTTGAGAAGGAACAAGTAATGGAATTGAACCACTGCCCGAAAATTTGAAATTTTCATTCCTTGGTGAAAGAGATACTTTGCCATGATAATGTCAAGTAAACTCACCAAGGAACAAGATGGGAGGTTGATGGAGTTTCTTAGAAGCCATAAGGAGGCAATTGGGTGGACAATTGCCAATATCACAGGGATTAGTCCCTCCACTTGCATGCATCGTATCTTGTTAGATAATGGGGGACAAACCGGTGAGGCAACCCCAATGTCGGCTAAACCCACCGATGATGGAAATATTGAAGAGTGAAATTCTTAAGTTGCTTCAACCTGAGATGATTTACCCCAACTCTGACAGAAAATGGGTAAGCCTCACCTAAGTTGTGCCCAAGAAAAGTGGCATGGCCATGGTAGAAAACCAAGAGGGAGATTTGGTCTCCAATCGGGTGCAAAATGGGTGGAGAGTGTGTATTGACTACTATAGATTGAATACGGTAACTAGGAGGGACCATTTTCTTTTACCCTTTATTGACAAAATGCTTGAGAAATTTTTGGGGCGGGATTTTTATTGTTTCCTAGATAGGTACTCCGGGTATTTCCATATTTCCATAGCCCTAGAAGACCAAGAAAAGACCACTTTCACATGCCCCTTCGTCACTTTTCCTTATAGGCGCGCCTTTTGGTCTATATAATGCTCTCGCCATATTCCAAAGATGCATGGTAAGTATCTTTTCAGAGTTTGTTGAGCACTTCGTAGAGGTCTTCATGGATGATTTTACCCTTCATGGAGATTCTTTTGATAGTTGTCTACACCAATTGCTATCAGTGCTCAAGAGACACATTGAAAGCAATCTCGTATTAAACTCCAAAAATGCCCTTTTTTGGTGGAAAAAAGGCATTGCATTGGGTCATGTGGTCTCTTCCCAAGGTCTTGAGATAGAAAATTTTAAGTTAGACACACCCCACCATTCCCCTCGAGCGTTAGAGAAGTGAAATCATTTCTAGGTCACGTGAGTTTTTACAGGTGTTTCATTAAGGACTTCTCTAAGATTGCTTCCCCATTTGTGCAAGTTGTTGTAAAAGAGGCGGATTTTGTGGTTGACATAGAATGCCAAAAAGCCTTTGATACTTTGAAGGTAATGATTTTTCTGCCCCTATTATCCAACCCCCTAATTGGAACCTCCCTTTTGAGATCATGTGTGATGCTAGTGACTATTGGAGCTTTTTTAGGTTAAAGGGTAGGGAGAATCCCACATGCTATATACTTTGCCTCAATAACTCTTAATGATGAAAATTACAATTACTCCATCACGGAGAAAGAGTTATTAGCGCTATTATTTTCTATTGATATGTTTAGGTCATATCTACTTGGTACTAAAGTCATTGTCTTCATGAATCATGCAGCTCTTCGCCACTTAATGACCAAGAAGGAGGCCAAGCCTAGATTGAATATATTGGTACTTCTCTTGAATGAGTTTGATCTAGAGGTGAGGGATAAAAAGGGGAGTGAAAATGTAGTGGTCGGTCATTTGAGTCAATTGATGTCCTCTAATGAGTTGGAGATCTCTATAGAGAAGCCAAGAAGAGAGACCATCCACGAAGAATTTCCCGATGAATATTGTTTGCAATTAGAGAGGCTCACCCTTGGTATACCGACCTAGTGAACTTCCTTGTCTCCAACCAAGTTCCCCCAAATTTCTCTAAGGGTAAAAAAGATAGGTTGAGAAATGAGGGTGAACACTATGGGACAATCCATACTTACGGAAGCATTTCTCGGATCGAATGATCCGAAGATGTGTTCCGGAGAGCGAAGTTAGTTCAATTCTAAAGTTTTGTCACTCTCTTGCATGTGGTGGACACTTTGGTGCTAAGGGAACCGCTATGATGGTGCTATAAAGCTATCTTTATTGGCCTCACATGATGAAACATTCCTATCGATTTTTTAAATCTTATGACAAGTGTCAAAGAACGGGAAACATCTTCCGAAGGAATGAAATGCCACAAACAAGCATCTTGTATTGTGAATTCTTTTATAGTGGGGGTTTGACTTCATAGGACTCTCCCCAAACTCTTTTGGTTGCACATTGATGAGACGTCAAATGCATGTATTTTCCAAGCATTTAACATCTCTTTTGTTATCTTTTTGTTGCAAGCTTGCTAGATTTAGGTAGGATTACATTATAAGGGGTTTGGATAACCATTTTTGGTTTTCATATCTAAATCCTTCATTT
>JAULKK010319631.1:0-21531 GCA_032355705.1 Rubia peregrina
GGTGGTGACGCTGGGGTGAGGAGTGGCGGTGGTGGCGTTCGGTGGCGCTGCCGTGAGGGGTGGTGGTGTTGGCGTTCAGCGGCGGCAGGTGGTTTAGGGTTTGTAGAGAAGTTGAAAGTGGAGAAGAAGAATAAGTAGAAGGGGGTAGAATAGTCATTTCAATTGTAATTTTAATTCCATGGGCAAAATCGTCTTTTCATATGAAAACCACCCAATTAACCCAGAATACCGGTTTGGAGACCAAAAACTTTTCACTTTCGAAATGTAAAGCACCATTTGTGGTTTTGCTATTGGGGACCAAAACATGGTAAAAAATGGTATTTGGGGGACTAAAAAAACAATTTAGTCTTGTTGGAATGAGCAGAAAAGAGAATTATGACATTATTCAAGGATGAGGGAAGAGATTGATGGCACCATTCGTGGCGATTGAATTGCAAAAAAAATATTACTCCCTCTGTTCCATCTGAAATGACAAGTTTACTTTTTCAAAGTAAAATTTGATAAACTTTGATTGTAATATATATAATAAATATATCATGTGAGATTTTGATGAATTTATTTTAATATATATTTTCTAAATACTAATTTTTTTTATATGGAATTGGTATATGTAGCTAGAGATATTGACAGTCAAACATGATTATTGAATATCGTGAAAAAGCAAACATGTCATTTCTGTTGGGACGAAGAGAGTATTTGACAAGAAAATAATTGTGTGTCAGAAATTTAATACTATTATCACTATTATTTGTTGTTATTTGAGTACTAATGGATTTAGTTGTGGACCACATGGTATAGACTAATTAAAATTTAAAAGTAAAATTTGGCGTCTCTTGTGGCGGGATAACCGGATAAGGAAATATGATCAGCCAATCAGCTTAATGGCTGTTTATCCAAACATCGTATAATATAAATTATTTACTTTATGATAACTGAGAATATTGAAGTTATTTTGACTAGTATAAATCTAAATTGTCTAAAAATAACACACTAATATTATAATATATTATTAATTTTAATTCTTTACTATATATAATCAATCACAACTTGTTTAAATATATAACTTCTAAAGATATATTTAAAACCATGAATATCTCATTGTACTATATCTATGTATATCACTAAGAAAATGCAAAGAAACACATAATTTGAAATAATAAATTATTATTTTTGGATTTTTTATACAATGATAGAGTACATTTGATAGAAATGTGTATACATTTAATTAATTTGTTTATTTATGAAAACGTCTTATTTTAGACCGACTAACGGTTATGAAAACGTCTTATTTTAGACCGACTAACGGTTATGAAAACGTCTTATTTTAGACCGACTAACGGTAAATATCAAATGACCTTATTAGTCTCACTTAATCTTTCCCAAATGATGGCGTCTAGAATCCGATCCGAGCTCACTCCCCAATCCCACTCTCGATCCCTTGATCCAGATTTGTAACTTGCAAGAAAAACAAATTCCGGAGTATTCCAGGAAAAACTCTACAATGTCAAAGTCAGTCTTACCTTCAAAGTCAAACAATAGTGAATAGAGAGAGAATGAATAATAAATGATATACCTTTGTGTTTATACTACCAAAACCCTATTATTCTTTGTCCGTGACCTAATCATTTTCCTTATTTAGTAGGGATGCCCAACAATAACTCGTTGTTATTGTTGGCCTTAATATACTATTTTGGATCTTGAGTTTTTCCTAAAAGTTGGGCTTGCCGGCCCACATGAAATCTTAGCCTAATATATCATCACCAAATTTATTAGCAACCCTTACCTTTCAAAATGTTTTATAATTGTTCAGTAACTCCTGCCTAAATTTTAGGCTGTCTAAAATAAAATTTGGTGAGCAGTTTTTGTTCATTTTATTATTTATATGAATGTAAAGTTGTGGGAAAGACCGTCTTTCCATAGGCAGATGAAAAGACGAAGTTGAATTAGAATTATAGAAAGGTAGAAGGGTTTAGTTGCAATATTAATAATTTAGTATGCATCATGTAATAGTTATAAGTTTATGACCCGATTAATGCAACCCATAAAATTTATCTTTATTTTTTCTAATTTACAGTTTAAACATTGGTTTTTCCATAACTTATGGAAAAATCGTCTTTAAGAGATGGACTCTTGAAACCCTTACCCATAGGCATATGGAACGACGAGGTTGAATTAGAACTATAGAAAGATAAAATGTTTTAGTTGCAATGTTAAAATTTTATTATGCAGCATGTAATAGTTATAAGTTTATGACTCGATTAATGTAGCCCCAAAATTTTATCTCTATTTCTTCTAATTTGTAGTTTAAACCTTGGTATTTCCATAACTTATGAAAAAACTGTCTTTCAAGAGATGGACTCTTGAAACCCTTACCCATAGGCGTATGGAAAGACGACGTTGAATTAGAATTATAGAAAGGTAAAAAGTTTTAGTTGCAATATTAAAAATTTATTATGCAGCATGTAATAGTTATAAGTTTATGACCCAATTAATGCAATCCAAAAAATTTATCTTTATTTCTTCTAATTTGCAGTTTAAACCTTGATCTTTCCATAATTTATGGAAAACCCGTATTTCAAGAGATGAACTCTTATATGAAAATCACATAAGATATTATTAAAAATAATAATGCTTGTCATTTTTACACCTTGGTTTGTTTAAGCAGGCTAAAGTTTAGGCAGAGATCATAATGAAATTATTAAATATTTTGATTGGAAAGAGATTCTTTTTAAAACTGCAAATAAATTTGGGAAAGATGAAGTTTGCGTTGGTTTTTACTCCTAAAATTTGGAGTATATAAAAGTCTCTACCTAAAATTTAGACTGACTCACATGAAATCATCTCAATATTGTTAAATACACATTCAAAAATATGTATAATGCACATTTATGTTATCATAAGAATTAAAATGAGAAACCATGTAACACATGTGAGTTTAAATTGTCCCAAAATTGAGCCTAACATTTAGTTCAATTTAATAAAATGTAATTTATTTTTGGGAAAATTTTAGGCATATAAAAGACAACGTTGAATTAGAATTACAGAAAAGTAAATTGTTTTAGTTGCAATATTAAAAGTTTATTATGCAATGTGTAGCAGTTATGAGTTTATGATCAAATTCATGCAACTTGAAAATTTTATCACGGCGTATTCTAATTTGTAGTTTAAAACTTGTTATTTCCATAACTTATGGAAAGTCTGTTTTTCAATAAACTACACTTTATTTTTTCATAATTATTAAATTTAATTCAATTTAAGATTAGTAAAGATGACCATATCCACAATTCATTTAAACTATTTAAATGCATAAATAATAATTCTTAAAGATACTATTGATATTAATTCTCAATCTTACTCCATTCTTACTTCATCTTTTTCTCTATTTATAGAGATACACTGGTGAATTTAATTCATATCCCCTTCTATCCTTTTGGCAAAATCTTCAACCATTAATTACAAAGAACAAACTAACGAATAATCGACGCTCTAATTTCTTATCTTATTTTGGAATATATATATATATATACACATATATATATACACATATTCTACTATTTATGATAAAATAGATGTGGGCTCGTTGGAAGTGAAAAATGGTAATTCTGATCCCTTATCTCAAGTATAAGTGCGATTTTATTCCTCTATTTACTTAATTTGACAATAAATATTTCCCTAACAATTCCGTTTTCATACTTATAATTTATATTACAGGCTAATACCTAAACTAAGTTGGCTAATACCTGAATTGAATGGAACTGAACTGACTTGAACTAAAAATAAGCATACTAAAAAATAGTACTGAAATGATTAGACTAAACTAAAAGTTACCAATTAATTTTTTTGCTACATCAAACCGAACTCAATTAAGTTGAACTTAATTGAATAAAGTGCTGGTACACTTTGAAAAACGTGACCTAACAGGCTAACACAAATTTATTTTTGTTTCTCTATAATAAGATCGTGTTTACAGTAAGTTATCAACACTTCAATTCAATTCAAAGCGACGGTCACTGAACCAAAGTTGGCTGTAACTTATTTGTCATTGAACTGAAATAAAGGCAAATACTCAAAATCCGAAGAATATCAAAACCAACTGCGATTGTGAGTTTATTCACCAAAACATCTCATTAAAGTCTTGGGAAAGACCGTCTTTCTATAAACTTATGGAAATATGGGATTTAATTAGAATAATAAAAGTTAAAAAGTCTTAGTTGCAATATTAAAATTTTATTATGCAACATGTAATAGTTATAAAATTTATAACCCGATTCATACAACCCAATTTTTTTATTTTCATTTCTTCTAATTTACACTTTAAACCTTGGTCTTTCCATGACTTATGGAAATACCATCTTTCAAGAGACGGACTCAAAAAATATGCTCCACAGTTTTTCCATATCCGAAATATTTCTGCGCAGAATTTGACTGTCCTCTTTTTTGCCATAATTACCATAACTCTCCTCATTTTCCTCCAAATTCTTGTTAAGCCCAAAAACCTGTAATCTGTGACAAACAATACACCTAAAATGTACATTAATCCAATAAAATCCCAATAAACCCCAATAAATAAACAACATAATTTATACACATCAGTAACTAAAACAAATAAGAAAACACCGGCAAAAGTGATGTGGTACCTCCCCATCGTTCCCCGATTTACGTGTAAGGAAGATGACAAATTGTTGTGTTGGCACGTGGAGAGGGATCAACCAGTGGATGATGTGATTAGGCATACGTCGGATGTTGAACAATGAAAAAAATTGATGCTCTGTACCCCGAGTTTGACAAAGAATCCGACATTTGGGGTTAGGCCTATGCACTGATAGAATGAATTCATTTGGTAATATGAGTAGACACATAGCTCTTGTCCCGTTAGGTTGGTTATCTACAATCTTCCGCTGTGGTTGACAATGAAATGCAAGTATGTGTTGTTATCTGTGATAATTTCCGTTCCTAAGCAACCGAGTATGACATAGATGTGTGTCTTACTCCCCTTGTGGAGGATTTCTTGAGCCTATTTAATCAAGGTGTTCGGACATATGATAGTAGTGTTGAAGAATACTTTACATTTAAAGCGATGTTATTTTGCACTATTAATGATTTTTCTGCACACGGTAATTTGTCCGGTTATTCAGTGAAATGCCACTTTGCTTGCCATGTATGTGAGAAGGATACTGATTACCATCAATTGAATCATGGTTGTAAAATTGTATATCAAGGTCATCGTAGGTTTCTTCCAGAGGACTAACCATGGTGTTTGGAGAGAAAGTGGTTCAATGGGGAAGTAGAGGCTAGAGATGCACCGATTGCACGAACAGGAACTCAAGTATTTGAAACTATGAAGAATTTTCCAATGATTTTGGGAAGAAAAAAAAATGCAAAGTGCCTATGGAAGGGAGTTGGAAAAATGCACAATTTTCTTCAGATTGCCTTAATGGGAGCATTTGGATGTTAGACATTGTCTCGATCTTATGCACATCGAGAAGAATGTGTGTGATTCTTTGCTCGGGACTTTGTTGAATTCCCCTGGGAAAGCGAATGATGGGCTTAAGGCTCGATTAGATTTGGTTGAGATGGGTTTAAAGAAGAACTTAGGCCCAGTGAGTTCCAGTGAAAATTGTTACTTGTCCTGTGCTTGATATTCTATGTCTCAATCGAAGAAGAAATCACAATGTGAGACCCTTAGTGGTGTTAAGGTTTTTGCTGCATATTCTTCCAACATAAGTACTTGTGTGTCAGTCGAGGAGTTAAGGTTGGTTAGGTTGAAGTCTCATGATTGTCATAATCTAATAGAGGAATTGAATGTCATAGTGATTCGATCGGCATTTCCATCCCATGTCAGACTATGCATTACGAAGCTTTATTTGTTTTTCAAGTCCATTTGCAGCAAAAACATTAGCGTGTCGAAGTTGGACCGTTTGCAGACAATGATCGTTTAAGCTTTGTGCCGGATGGAAATGTATTTTCCTCTCTCATTCTTTGAGAGTATGGTCCACTTGTGTGTTCATCTTGTGCGGGAAATAAAGGTTTGTGGTCCTGTGTTTGTGAGGTGGATGTACATGTTCGAGAGGTACATGAAAATATTCAAGCATTTTGTGAAGAGTCGGTATAGGCATGATGCAAGTATAGTACAATGGTATGTTCCGAAGGAGGTCATCGAGTTTTGTACTGATTACATGAATGTGTTCGATTCGGTTAGTGTTCTAACTAATAGAGTGAGGGACGGTTGGAAGGTAACGAGGTAAGGCATGAATTTTTTTTAGTCCTAGCTCGAAAGATTTATGTACTGCCCATCTTTATGTTCTTCGCAATCATAAAGTTGTTGTCCCATATATAGATATTCAAATGGATGCCATTAGAGTCGATAACCGTAATTTAAATGAAGCTCAGGTCCTACAATTACACAGTAGGACGTTTGCATCATGGTTGCTTGATCACGTAGCCATCAGAGATCATCCAATGAAAGTTAAATGGTTGGTTCGTAGACCACTTGGTACTGTACTTTCTTATGGAGGGTACTACGTCAATGGTTTTACGTTTGTCACAAAATCGGTGGATGACAAGGGTGTTTATCAGAATAATGGCATTTCTCTCGTCTCTGAAGGTTTGAATGTTTATAATCGGAGTGGTAATGATCCTATGTACGCTTATCAGTGTTACTTTGGAACAAACTCTGATTTCTGGGAGCTTGATTATGTTAGTATGCGAGTCGCGGTTTTTAAATGTCAGTGGTTTGATTTCAACGGTGGGCAGTAAATGGAGAATTTTGGGTTCAAACCAGCCGACAGGAGCTGGATCGATTGGCATGAAGATTCTTGCATATTGGTTTCTCAAGCGCACCAAGTATTTTATATGAGGGATCCTTCCAATTCCTGGTGGGAGATTGTTGTTGAAGGAAAGGGAGATTTCAATGTCGATTTCAAAGCTGAGGAAATTGTCGAATTTGGTCACAATGCAACGGGGTTTGGACTAGACAATGCTATCCTACTCAAGGAGGACGATAATAGATTGAATTATTTCGTCGTCCACAATGATCATGATGAGGGAATATGGGGTGGACGTCCGTGGTAAGGTAAGCCGTAAAAGGAGAAGGGCCAAAAAGGTTACCAAGAAAAGAAAATAGAAGAAGTAGAGAAATCCTTTGTAATCGTTTTTGTTTTGATCACTGCTCTGGTCAAATTTGCATCACCAAGGATTCTATTGAGGTTTTACTTCTACTCTAGTTTGATTATTAACAAAAAAGAAGATGAACTTTAAACACCAAACAATTAATAATTAAAACGTCATCCTTAGAAAAAAATTACATCCTTCGAAACACTAACAAACCACAAGTCAATGTTGAGTAATAAAGTCTAGAAGAAATTAATAATCCAACAACCATCCATTGTTCAAAGAGGATAAATATCACATGCTCTAAGGTAGGTGCAACTCCAAGTCATCCTCAAGATCACCCGTAGACGTGGACTGGTCAAGGTGAGGACAGTGGTAGCAGTGAGAAGACGTTTGTATGCTCTTTGTCTTTTCTCCATCTTCAAGATCTTGGCCTTCATAGCGGTGAACTCCTTCCGCACCCACTTGTAGCAATCTCGAACACCTCTGAAGTAGGATTTCTCTGAATCTACAAATGTTGAACACATAGACATAAATATGTATAATAATATATTAATAACTTGAAGAAATTGTAATGGAAAATATGAATTGACTTACCATCATCAAGTCTAGGCCTCTTGCTCTGATCCCCGTCTCTTAGTGCCGGATGACACCATTTACCATCGACCAACACCCACCTCTTATTTTTGAAGTAGGTCTTATCAAAGTACTTTGGCGTTTTCTCCTCACTGGTGATTACTAAACCCTCGATCTTTCTCAATATTTTAGTGATCAAATTCCCGTAAGGGAGACTCCTCGCTACCCTAGTCGATGTTCCAGCATAAAACATGAGCCTTAATATCGCCGCCCGGGGTTTATTTTTTGGCCCTCCATTATTAAATAAAACAACATCAAGGAACTATAGATGGGCTCGGTGATGTATCCGATGGTGGAAAGTAAGCATCGAGCAATCATCTCATAGACTATGCAGGTATCTATGGTAGAAATTAAAGGTTAAAAGTCTCCAGCTTACCCAAATTCCTTGCATCATGGGCGAAGTACCTAACACAACATTGGATAGGGTCAATGTATGGGTAAACGAAGAGGGGCCATTTTTCTCTAAATTAACAATCATTCAATGGACCATCGGTGTCTTCCGGGGTTCCCATAAGGTCAACTTAGAGCTTCGTTCAAAATCCATTCACTAATTGAAATCTCAACCCCCCTACCTTAGTTGAGTAATCACCATTCACATCTCTTAGATTTCTTTAGAATTGATAACACAAATCAAAATAGGAAGATTCATTGCAAGATAACAAAATTTCCACATATTGGTCCTTAAATTTGTCTAAAGGACCGGTTCCAATTCTAAGGTGCTCAATGACATAAAAAACGCAGCAACTAAGCAACTTTCCCTTCCCACGTAAAATATTGTACCTAGATTGTGCAGACAATGACATAAATTTAACGCTATCATACCCGGGATTGTTGCCGGTCGATCGAGAATGGAGGTTGTGACTTGAACCACCTCTTTCTATTGTTAATCAACTTCTTTTGTGTTTCTTGAAGAATTGATTGAAATGATCTCGTCCCAAAGTAAAAAATTATCTATAGGGTTCGCAATGTAGGTGGAATGAGAAGATGCCGACTCTGATTTGGTTTTTTTATACAGGTCAGAATTTTTGAGTCTGGAACTTATTTGGCTTTTCATATGTGAAAAGCCAATTTTTTTATTTCGAGTCCGTAACTAATTTGGCTCAGGAAATGTGAAGGGCCAAACTAGTTCATCCAAGTTCGTAACATGTTGTTCGGCCCTTCATGTTGTTCGGCCCTTCATGTTGAACAGCTTCCGAGTTCGTAAAAAAAATCAATCATAAATAATGCTCACCTTTTTTCTACTCAAGACGACCCAGATTTGTGGGCTGAGCTCGAAACTGAACTTTACGAATTCAGAAACTAGTTCGGTAACTAGTTTGGCCCTTTTATATACTCAATACCCCATCTAGTTACGAGTTCGAAACCAGTTTCTGTCCATTTTTTTGAAGATCTGAGCCTGTTCTGAGCTCGGAAATCAATCGGGGGTTATGGTCAAATTTCCTAACATAAGGTTTTCATAAATTTCTTTTTTCCTTGACATTGACCCATTCAAATTTAAAACTTAGGCATTGAAAAAATACACATAATTTCCTCAAAATATGTCATCCAAACTTAGGCCAAAATTCATCCAAATATGTCATCCAAATCTTAAACAAATAAAAACCATTGTACGAAATTAGTCATCAAATATGTCTGCCCTACATTATTCCAACATAATTCAATACAAAATTTGAAATGTCATAAATATCGCTGTCTAAACTTCCTCGAACATTTGCTCTATCTCGAAATCATGGTCATCCACTTGGTTTCTACCGTCATCCACCCCAAGCACAACATATGGATCACTATCCATCATCATCAGATCAAAGTTTTGGGCCTCTTCATCCTCGCTTAGTTCAAGCTGGAGTCCTTGAGCTTCAAAGAATCATTTTTGCTGGGCATCCGCTCTAGCTAACATTTCCGACGTCTCTTCAGCATCGCCCTAAGGTAATCTTCCAGCTGCTCTTGGAACCTAGTAAACAAAAAGATATTGAAAATACACAATTAGCATGAATTGTGAGAATCGTATAAAATTTTCTATAAATTAAAGATGATTTTAAATTACTACTAGAACCCATTTTGCTGCCGCCCTCAAGTTCCTCCTCCCTAGCCCTTTGGCGTTATTTGCTGCTTGTCAAGGAATAACCTTTTGCTCCCATTTATTGTCAGGGCCGAGTTGAAGCTACTTATGTTGAAACCATGCCAAGTCGTTGAACTCTAAGAGGAGTGGGAGGTCTTTGGGTTGGACACTGGCCTTTTTTATCATCGCTGTGATCAAGCCAACGTAAGGGAGTTCCTTCATTTTGGTATTTGCATTCTTGAGCATACTCATCAAAATGGTATAACTGGGGTTAAACTTGACACCCTCCATTACATAGTTTAAAAGAATAAGATTCCTAATGGTTGGCTCACATGTGTGTCCCCCCGTGGGCAAAACGTTCAAACACATCCACCATAAATCAGCCTCTGATCCACAGTCAAAACACCTATGTCATAGCTTTCAACTAGGCCCATAGTGCTTCCCGTTCTATGGAAGTATTTCCTAGCCATAGTTACAGGGTCAATTGGGGTGGCTTCTGTGAGTGATGACCAACTCTGTTGGTGATAGATATTTATGGGGCAATGTTCATCTTCGGGGTTCAATGCATCGAGGGACGAGTAAGCGCTGCCTAGGGCCTCATATATTTAAAACTTATTAACCACGATTACCTTCCTATTCCTCTTAGTACTATTACGGTTGTTCATGCTTTGCCCCCAAATTAGCCTAAAATTCAATAACCTCATCAACGTGAACTTTTTCTGCTAAACACAACAAATTTTCCAAATGTTGATCTTTAAAACGGTTCAATAAATATCCTAGACACAAATTTCCAATTGACGATGCACTAATAACTTTTGAATTTATAACCTTACGCTTCGAGAATTCGACACACCTCTCCTCCGCTTTGCCATTGAAACATCATTCAGATGTCGAGAGCCGGTGTAGGGTTCATGACTTCGGCTGCTCGCTGCCCCGGTACTTTTCTTCATGTATATAGGCCCTGACATTATAATAAGAATGGGAAATTTTGGATATATTTCGGGTGCTTGGGTTTGAGAGGGGTTTTCAATTTGGGGGTTTATGACATTGGACGGTTTGTGTAAGAGTTGGGTCTATTTTTCTATATTAATACAGGTTCCGAGTTCGGAACCTGTTCCCCTGTTTCTTGTAAAGGACTGATGAGGTTACGAGTTTGGAAAGTATTCCTAACGGGAAAAAATATAACATTAAAGGAAAGTTTTCAAAGGGTATTAAATACCCTTTGGAAGCCTGCGTTTTTCTCCATTTTTTCCCACAAAAAAACACCTCCAACCATTTCCTTCATTTCTCTTCATCCAAAATCCAAGATTTCTTCAAATGATTATTCAAGGTGGGTTTTCCATCATCCAAGTCCTACTTTCCTCATCTATATTTGGTTTGTTCTCACCTCATTTTCACATATTTTGAAAGGGATGATCAATCCAAGTGCTATTGGATCAGATGGTGAGAAAGGGTTTATTAAATTGAACTTCCCACTTGTTTGATGTAAAGATTAGTGTTTTAAAACCCTACATTATTTTGTGCTCCACAATAGATTATAGAATGGTATATAATTTTTAGGGGTATTGATGGTTTTAAATATTTAATGTTGTTATGTAGTGATAACATAATGATTGTGAGTTCGGTCATACCTGATGTAGTGGAAAACTAATGATGGATTATTATCAAGTAAAAAAATTAGTTAGGGTTAGTAGTCGGTATTAAAGGTAGTATTTTCTTCTCAAACTACGTTCTTAAACTTTCTTTTATGAACTTTGCGTCATGATTGAGTGGGGAATTTTTGGATGTAGGCTAGTTAATGTCTAAGAAAAGGACTTGTGACGATTTTACCCTAAAATCACATAGTATTCATCCAGCGACACAAAAACATGCTTGGGATGATGATGATGGATCCGACGAGTTAGGAATAGGAAAAATACACTTACAATTTTAGAACGTAGGTTAGCTAGAAAAGGGTTAACTCCATTGATTTTCAATAAGTCAGGTAAGTGTTTGTCGGAAGAACGTGCAAAGTGGTCTAGTTGGGTTGCAGAGGTTGTTAGAACAAGTATTGACATAAGGAGACCTTGTGGATGGAGTGCAAGGTACCGTTATTTTCCATAAGAAGTTTTGACCCTACATTTCCCCTAATGTTATTCTAACAATTAATCCTAACTTATTGTAACTCCCATCTTTATAAATCCCCATAGAGACCATTTGAAATAAATGCACTAGATATGGCATTTCTAAGAAAGAAGGCAACGACCATGATGTGCAAGAGTTTGCTGGAACACAAATACACTCTGTCAAGAGACTACATATTTTCTATGGAGAAAGGTGGTCGCCTATGGATAACTTACACACATTAAACCGGAGAGTTGGGAGATCCATAAGTAGGGCTGTGCACGAACCAGTCTGGACCGGAAAAATGGACCAGTCTAGACCGGAATGAAGGGGATCAGAACCAGATTTATAGAAAAAGGTCTGGTCCTCAGTCCAAGGTTTTTTAGCATTCCGGGTTCCGATCCGGTCTGACCTAAAACTGAATCTTTTTCGGTCTGGATCGGATGGACCTTTATTTTACATGTAATATTATTTCTAAATTATAATTATATAATAAATAATGATATTTTTTTGGCAAATTGAGTCAATATTTCAAATTGATCCTACTGCATAACGATTATTAACAGGAAGGCTTTAGTCAGTAGTGCATTCTTTAACAATCATAGCGATGGTTTTCACGTGAGATTTCTAAGTTGAAAATGTTTTAGTTCCTGAGTCTTTCAGTAGTTTCCTGAGAGTGTTATTCCAAAAGTTTTAGGAACTCGATTCTATAAAACCCAGATACAGATAAGTTAGGGAAGTGAACTGATTCCATCTTTGAGATAATGTTTTAGGTTAGTTATAGTTGCATATGTTGTGCAGTCTTTTAGAAATTCCCAAGTATAATCAGTGTTTAAAGTTAGTTATCTAGTTGTTATTTTACTAGTTTTAGAAAGTTAAATTGATTCTATCTCTTAGAACACTGATTCTACCCGATGATTTAAAACCTTCTAACTTGCCAAACTATGAAATAAATTACATGTAATATTATTAATAAATTATAATTGTATGATAAATTAAAAATAATTTTTTGTTTTTAAAATCTGGTCCGGACCGGTCCAAACCCAGAAAAATTCCGGACCGGTCCCGGTCCAAAACTTTTAATAACCGGTCCGTTCTTCGGCTTAAATATTTTCACCATTCCCGTCCATGTCTTAACCGGTCCCGGTCCGGTCCGGTCCGGTTGAACTGGCCTATCCATAAGAGAAGGGATTTGGAGAATGACTCAAACGTTAGTTAATTTGAATACTTTTTAAAACTTATTTAGATTTTACATGTCTTTAGTGTTGACATACCTCTAACAAGATAACATAAGGTGCGAGGAAGGAAAAAAAATGTATTACCGATTTGAATTTAATAGCACTGATTGAGCCTTTGGGGGTGTGGATTGGTGACATTTACGTTTATGCAAGAATTTCTAGAAATAGATGTTCAAATTGCAATCGTGGTCGGGATGACTGAAAAGGAGGCAAGGGCTATTGTAAAACCATTGAATGTAGATGAGATTGAGAGATGTGATCTATTTCTTAAAGGCCGACAAAACAAGAAGGGTCAATACAAGAAGGAAGAAGAACAAGAAATTGCGAAGCGAGTAGTAAACCCTACAACTGTTTTTTGTTTTTCTTCTTTTACAACCCTCCATGAGTTTTTTTAATATTCCAATAATGTTTATACTTGGGAAAAATTAAAGAATGCATTGGAAGGGAAATTCATACCCACATTCAAGCACGAAATCCTTTGTGCATCTACCAATGAACCCAACCACCCGGGGCGTATGAGGGGAGTGGGTGCATTCTTGAACCAATGTGAGGCATTCATAATTACACAGTACTAGGGTTGTTCACAACCATTGTGGGTCCACACATTGAAAAAATAATTGCTTGATCAAGAGAAATGAATTGAGCAACAAGACATTCTCATCCGGAAGTTGATCCAACACATTAACCTTGCACTTCCCAAGAATTTAGATGATTTGACACCCCATTGGACTTAGCCATCAAGAGGATCACACCATTCTCCGAAATATGTTGAGGTTAATAGGGAGGCAATCGTTACAATTTCTGGAGACGAAGTCGACAACATAGACAAGGCCATCCTCGCTAGTGACAAAAAGGTACACATTTTACATTTATCAAATCATGAATTAAATAGTTTGTGTCATATTTAACAAATGTAATTGGTATGATGTAGGGTTCACATGTCTGTGAGCTTTACATTGATCAAGACATAGTGATATGAATCTACTTGCGAAGACTATGGATTGCAAAATTTTAGATCTTTGGATAAACGAGGGATTTCGTAAACCCTAGTATAGCTGCACAAACTAATCAAAACTAGCCCTCAAGATCTTGAAAATCTCGAGATTTATGAAGCTAACTATCCCATAGAATTAGTTGACAAATCAAAAGTATTGATACTTAATTAACCCGCTGGATTAAGCAACAATGAAGACGCTTGCAAGCAATAAGTATAACTCAAAATTCTGAATATATGATTGATAAAATGGTGAGGAATGGATCGGTCACACCCCTCTATTTATAGGGATATATCTCTCCCAAAACCCTAATTACAATTGGAAACTGAATCAACTTATGGCTGCTTTAAGAAGCTAATACCATATTTAACTAGAACTCCTAAAATAAATGGTAATCTATTTGAATTCTTCTCCAAGTAACCTTGAAGAATATTACCTTATCTAATCTTACCAAATCTGAGTCTAATAAGAATAAAACTCAATATGTTTGAAACCCTAATGGACTGTGTCAAAAATACTGGGCTGAATTTTCGAAAATAGCTCTTCAAAAGCCCACATGGCCGAGCTATGGACCAAAATAAAATTATTTTACAATATTTTACAAAGATCACACTACCTCGTTAAAAATCCGGTGGGAAAAATGAGTATAGTGTTCTTCACGATGTCTTCAATTAATCGACAAGCTTGAATGATTAATCCAAGCCCTAGCCAATTTATTCTTAAGTTCTTCATCATGAAGTTGATCCATCAAAGCATTCAATGCCACATATCTAAGCTTCGTTCTTGACCTTGTTATCAGGCCAACCATGTCACTTAGAGGATCCCAAACATAACCCTTGAATGTTTGATCAAGTAGTGGAATGTCTTCATTTATGATGGTAGTCATCTTTGCATCTCCATCATTCCCTCCGTGGTCAAAAGGTTTCCCCCTCAAAACTGAATCATCTTCAAAGGTAAATGGAGAAGAATCAGCAACATTGAGAGTAGTACTAACACCATAATCGTCTGGTAGATCAATCTTGTAAGAATTATCATTCAAACACTCCAACACTTTAAAAAGACCATCACCACGTAGAGTTAGTTTATATTTCCGAGAATTAGGAAACCTTTTCTTCCGCAAATGCAACTGAACACAATCGCCCTCCTTGAATTGTACAAATTGGCACCCTTGATTGTCTCCATCAACATTTTGAGCATTCGTCCTTTCAATATTGATATGTCCATTTTATATAGTTATTTTGGTACTTTCTAGATTCACTTTTGTATACTTTTCTGCTCTATATGTGGCATTTAGCCTTGAAACTCTCTAAGATAAGTTAAGAGCGACTTTATGCTTTTATTACTTTTCTAGAGGATTTTGTGTGACATAGTAAATGTTGGAAGACTTTGAAGACTTTGAAGACTATCTTTGAAGATTTGAAGACCTTATTTTAAGCATGGAATACTAGAAGGATTAAAGAAAAGATATGTGAAGAGGAGGACTTGAGACAAGAAGAAGAAATAAATCAAGATGCGGAATTTAGACTCTGTCGCGACTCACGATGGTCCTGTCGCGAGTCGCGATAAATGGGTGGCCATAAATATTTCTTACTTTGTCTACTATAAATATCAAACCATATCCTCTCCCTTCGACCTCTTCTTTCTCCTGCGATTTTCTGGGCTTAAAACCCTAGTTTCCTTCTTCTTCTTTTCTTAGTTTTCGTAGTTAGTTATGTGCTCTTGTAATCTAGCTTAGTAATCTCCTTGGGAGAAATGGATTGAAGCTTACTTATATATGTCTTGAGAATTCTTTGAGAGCTATTAAATGCTTTCTCTATTGTGTATTTATTGTGCTTGAATTTGGTTGTTGAATATATTGATGGTGTTGGAAGTTTGAGTATATGAATTTCTTATATGATTACTTGTTAGGGTTTGGAGAAAATAGCTAAGTCTCCCTTCTTTAGATATGAAATCCAAAGGCATGAATTAGAGCTTCTAATATGGCTGATGATTAGATGAATGCTAGATAAATGTGATAATGTCGAATTCTTTATCATGTTTGTTTTATGTAGAAAATAGGAGAAGTTTATGAACGTTGAACGTTGTTTACTAATCTTGTGTAAATGCATGAATTGGTTCAATTGTTAGACACAGTGTAGTGTTTATATATAAGTGTTACCAAGTTTGTTGATTCCTCGTGTTTAATGCCACTAATGAGATACTTTTAGGCGTTGATCGACTAAAGGAGTCATTAGTGAGGTTTAGCGAGAGATGTTGAATTCACTCTTGTAAACTACTATGAAATAAGGATAGAAGATTTATCTTCACAACAAGTAGTTAAAGTAGTGAATAGGTCGTGGATTCAAGGATATATAAAAGGTTTCAGAAGCGGATATCAATTGCCCCCAAGGCTTTGTCATTTGTAGTTTTTATCCTTGTTATTAGGTTGTTGCATGATTAGCATAGTTACTTAACTTTGCTAGTTATCTTGTCTTTACTTTCATAACTTAGAAAAACCATCCAAAAACCCCCCTTCTTTACTTGCTTATATATATATGTATATCTACATCTAGGCTTATATCCACCCTTATATGCATGAACCCATAGAAAAATCCCTCTTCTTTGTGGACGACCCCGATTTGCCACTATTTACTTAATTGTATTTAGGAAGCATCTAGGGCTTATAAATTGTATCTTTGAGAGGTACGACGACGACCTCCCAATCTTCAATCGTAACTTCTCATGCAATCACTTCCAAAATCAGCCTTTATTTCTCCATCCAAATTTTGCACCTGTTTAAAATTCAAAGGAATTAAATCAAGGGGTGTATTTTGGTAAAAATCCATAAACAATCTCAAACAGAAGTAAAGAGGTAGTAAAATGAACAGTGCATTTATAAGAAAACTATGCAATCAGAATGCACGCTTCCCAGTTCTTCAATTTTGTCTGAACTAAGGCATGTAGAAGAACCCATAAAGTGCGATTGGTGAACTCTGTCTATCCATCAGTTTGCGGATGACTTGCAGTAGAAAAATCATTTTTTTCTAACTTGCGCCACAAGATATTCCAAAAGTAGGACAAAAATTGACATCTCGATCAGACACTATAAACGCGAGGATACCATGTAATCGAACTACTTCCTTTAAAAATAATTTTGCGGCATTTTTGTATCATCTGTCTTCCTACAAGGAATAAAATGTGCTATCTTCAAAAATTGATCAACAACCACAAAGACAGAACCATTACCTGATTGGGATCGTGATAATCCGAGAACTAAATCAATAGAAATATTAACCCAAGGATTTGTAGGAACAGGTAAAGGAGTATATAAACCGTGAGACTTAATCTTTGACTTCACCTTCAAGCAATCAATACAATTCCTACAAATCCTATCAACAGAAAGTACCATTTTTGGTCAAAAAAAGTGTTCTCGCAACAAATTAAAAGTTTTTAGTGCACCAAAATGTCCCATTAAACCATCTGAATTAGCTTCTCTAACAAGTAATTCACGCATAAAACATTGAGGAACACATAACCTATTATCACGAAAAAAAACTCATCTTACCAAAAAAAATGTTTCATACGCACCATGTTCACAAGAAGCATAGATAGATGAAAAATCAGGATCAGTAGCATATAAATCTCGCACGAAAGAAAACCCTAAAAGGACACATTCCGATTGAGTAAGTAAAATATTTCTACGACTCAAAGCATCAGCAACAATATTTTCTTTACCCTTCTTGTATCGCAACACATAAGGAAAAGATTCAATAAAACTAGATCATTTAGCATGATACTTATTCAACTTCACCTGACTCTTCAAATATTTCAACGACTCATGATCACTATGAATAACAAATTCTTCATGCAGTAAATAATGTTACAATAGTTTACAAAGATCACACTACCTCATTAAAACCCGGTGAGAAAAAGAGTATAGTGTTCTTCACGACGTCTTAAATTAATCGACAAGCTTGAATAATTAATCCAAGCCCTAGCCAATTTATTCTTGAGTTCTTCATCATGAAGTTGATCCATCAAAGCATTCAATGCCGCATCTCTAATCTTCGCTCTTGACCTTGTCATCGGCCCAGCCATGTCACTTAGGGGATCTCAAACACAACCCCTGAATGTTTGACCAAGTCGTGGAATGTTTTCATTTATGGTGGTAGTCATCTTGGCTTCTCCATCACATAGATGGTAAACTACTCCACATAGCCGATGCAATCTTGCACAAGTTAATGAAATATCCTCACACCGTACCAATTGCAGAAGGTTTGTCAAGAGTTTATTTCGAGAAAGCATTGTTGAAGGGTGCCCTGTTATCAATTCCCGACAGTGAATACAAGAATGCAGGTCCCGCTTATGGAATGTTTCTTTTGTGTCCATGCCGATCCCGTAAAGGATCGCCATTTGAAAGTCAAACGGCCAACAACACTTAAAGCGGTCCAAACTACACCTAAACCAGTCCAAACAACACCAGACAAGACCTGACAACCTGTTCCTAGAGCACAAGTCACAAAAAACTCACCTCACTTCGTACGAGTGTTGTACAATTAGTTTCAACCACATGAACGTAACTCAACTTACACATTCTTGGGAAACTATTGTGTATTTGGTGGCAAGAGAGATATCATCGCGATATGGCGTGATTTTGAAGACCTATGGAAATGTGAGAAAGTTAATCAGACACTAATGTCCACATACATCTTGTAAGTAAAATATATACATTTATATATTTTTATTCATGTTTACTATTTATTTTATCTCATTGTTTACAACTAATTTGAAAAATTCTTAATTTCAAGGTACATGTATTTCATGCTTAATCAAAATAAGGGATGGGTCAGATACATATGCCCGGTGATGACTTAAGAGATCGATTGTACAAGATAAGAGAGAATCGACGACATTCGCAAAAATATTGAGAGAAAGGATAAGAAATTATTCATTGCACCCTACATTGAAAGGTTATAGTAACTGTCTTCAGTATGTTTACAAACATTAATTACACATTTTAATAAACATTAATATAATTTTATTTTTAGGGAACATTGGCGATTGATCATTATTGTTCACGAAAAGATGCATGTTTATTAGATGGATCAACTGCACTTCTAACCATCATACGCATTTTTCAAGATTTTAGAGTCGGCTATGAAGGACACATGCGAAGATGGTGAAATTAATTTTGAGGTGGTCAAAATCAAGGTATACTATGCAACAATTGCGTTGTTTTTTCCAATGGGATTTCTTTATGTGTTACTATACGTTACAATTCAATGTTCTTTTCAATCAGTACAAGAAACAAGCGCAAACATGAGAGTGCGGCTACTACGTAATGTTATACACAATGGAGTGCATAGAAGGCTTAAAGTTGGATTTATTTGAGATTGACAAGGTAATTATACATTTGCATGTAATAAATATTAATAGTTTCTCAATCTCAACTATAATATTTGCTACTAACTTGCTACTAGCAGGTTCTTCTGAAAGAAACAAGGCCCTGTTCCAAAGAAGACATCAACAACGCAAGGAATTGTTTGGCTCGGCATCTCATTCTCAACCGCTCAGCAACTCTTGGGAACCCAAACTTGGTAGAGTAACATGATTTAGATCAATTAGTGTGATGTGAAAGTTTGAAATAGAATTGTATTGATTTCTATTCCTATCAATAGATTATTTCTTAGTTAACATTTTCTATAGATTTTTGTTATCTTGTAGAACAAATCTGTATATTGGGTTACAATTGTTGCTGTTGAATGAGGCTTATTTTGAGTTTGGAAAATGAATGAAATTCATATTTTGACCATTGGAGCCGTATAGGGTTCCGAACTCGTAAGACAATTCGGCCTTTTAATAAGTTGAGGGGCAAAACTCTTTACGAACTCGGAAGAAAAATTTCCCCGAAAAAAATTACATGCAGGATTGTATAGAGACGGGTTGGAATGATGCCCGAACTAGGAACTCATCAATCAACATGATCCGATTTTGAGTTCCGAGTGATTATCCATTACTGTTACGAGTTCGGAACCAATCGATAGGGACAATGATAGGGACAATGAAGGATACCATGGTTCTGAATGAGGAACGCCTAGAAGGCGGTCAGTCCGGCCACAACCGCCTTTAAATGGTGTTCCGAGTTCGGAACACAGCTCCAGGGCCGAGGGAGGAAGCTTAGGTTCCGAGTTCGGAACCTAATAAAGGCGGTTCCTCCGTCCTTTTGAAGGCAGTTTAGAACCAGCTTTTTAGGAGTTTTTAAAGGCGGTTCTCGGAACCGCCTTTAATTGGACACAATTAAAGGTGCAACTTGAAAGTGTCTTCTCTGATCCGATATAACCGCCTTTAATTGCCCTTCCCCCACTAAGGATTTTTAACTACAGTTTTGCACCAAAATCGTCAATTGCTCATATAAACGATCAACCTACGTAGTATGCAAGATTTTTCTAAAAGACATATTATAATAATTTAAATGGGTCTAAACCTCCACTCTCCAGTCTCGGGATGGATTCAAACTCACACCTTTGTGAGTTCTAATAGCTGGGAGAACAATGGATGTCAAGTACATGCAAGATTAAAACTAAAATGCGTACATATGTGTTAAATGTTCTCAGCATCACCCTTTCAGGCGAGTTCAGATGATTTTACCTCATTACAGCTGGGTGAATAGTGACTAGTATCCTACGATTCAATAAAGGTCTTCCTTCTGTCCTGGCCTTGTGCTTCAGACTTGGATTCGACACATGTGTAGCAAATCTGGTATTTTGCACACTCCTTACATCGAAAAGCCATACCTTGTTCCACAGGATCGATGGTTTTGCCGCAACATTGACACGGTCGGCCTAAAACAAACCTCTCAAAAGTGAGGCGGTGTTCATGGCAGTCTAACTTAATAGTTCCTCCAAACTTGATATTGGACCATTTATCAACCTCAGGAATGCAGGTAACATGGAAGTAGCGGTCGCATGCGGTGCAGTGGTAGAACCAACCACGAGTGTTCAAATCCAGCTCACAAATCTCACAGAAAATTTCCTCATCATGTGAAACTCGGATTTTTTTCTCCGTTTGGTGCTACAGTGCTGGCGGGTGGACGCAAAGGGGGAAGACGCATTCATAGAAAGCGTCTTCTGATTTATCTTATTTTTTTAAGGCTGACATGTTGACCGCGCATTTGGCGAATGCGTGTTTGAGTATTCAATTTTTTAACTGACCACCGTGACATCGCATTTGCAGAATGCGTCTTATGACAATTATGGGAAATTCTGGGCCAAAAATTTCTGGATTCTGTGGAAATAATGGAGATGCATTCTGCAAATGCGTCTCCCAGTCCTTTTATTTATTTTTATTTGTAAAACCCCTAGAACGCATTTGTCAAATGCGTTTCTCTGATTTTATCTATAGTAAAAACAGA
>JAULKK010319632.1:0-11463 GCA_032355705.1 Rubia peregrina
TTTCGTATATCGACTTAGAAGTCGATATTTAGTATATCGATTTTAAAATCGATATTTAGTATATCGACTTTAAAGTCAAAATTTCTATTTTCGACTTTAAAGTCAATTTTTGAAATATCGACTATCCCACTTTTGAAATTTAAAAAATGACATTTTAGTAATATTAGTCCATGCCACTGCTACAGTGGGAATTCGCCCGTTTATTTGCAAAGTTGGAATTATTTTAAGGGGGAAAACAGAAGTTGGTCTCTCATGAGTCATGCTTTCAAAATAAGCCAAAATAAGGTAATGTTCTCTAGAGATTATTCGGACTTCAATTCACTTCAGATCAGATCAATTTAGCATATTTATATTTATTTCAGTTCAATTCAGTATATTTATATTTATTTCAATTCAGTATATTTATATTGATTTTAGTTCAGTGTAATTTTCACCATAATTTTATTATATCATTATTACGTCGGCATATGACAACTATACAAATTTTATTATTATATACACTAGTGAAGTATCATCGCGAGTTGCACGATATCATTAATTAAAACATTAAGATTCAGTTTATTTAAAATTTAGTTATTTAAAGAAAATTATATGAGTTATGAAGTGAAATAAATAATTTAGTTAGAAATCGTTAAATATTAAATACAATAAAAATGATTATTTTATAATATTTCATTCAAATTATTTAAAAAGTACCTATTTATATGTTGAGATTCATTTTGAAAGGTTATCATAATTAGTAATTATGCATCCCATTGCAATAAATAAAAGTAAATGTCAAATGACCGTATTAGTCTAAAATGTCATCGTTTAACAATTAGTCGGTCTAAAACAAAACTTTGTCATGCATTAATAAATAAATAACACAAAGTCTTGTTTTAGGCAGCCTAAACTTTAGGCTAAAGATTATTATGCAATTATAAAAAGTGTCATTTGGGATGGGATTTTAAAAAAATGTATACTAATGAATATAAGGGCCTATTATGAAATTATTAAAAACTATATAAATATCAAATCCTTTCAAAATCTACATTTCATCTCAATCTGTCCTCCGTTTTCATATTTCAGTTAGCATTTTTGAACCTCTGGTAACTGTTATTGCGTCGTCGTACCCTACCACCGCACCGACGAAAATTGCTTCTTCTTCCACTGGTTACGATGTCGCACCGCCACCGACCTGCGCAACCAGCGAGATCGCAACTTGTGCAACCGCCGACCTGCGTAACTGGTTTCAATTAACGAGATCGTCAATTGCAGAAGAATTCTCTAATCGCGGTAAGTTTTAGATGCCTTCTTGACGACTAATTCATTGACGGCAGGCAATTGCAGACGACTGGGGATCTAGGGTTTTGGCGACGGCGATGGCGAGATTGAGAAGAAGACGGGGATGACGGAAGTGAGGTGGAATCCACCTGCGAAATCGAGAAGAAGATGCCCGCGTGCAGCCATGTGCAAGATCGATGAACGCGCGAGAAGAAGACGCGCACATGCAGCCACACGCGAGATCGGCTGACGGCGGCTGCGCTTCGATCTAGGGAGGTTTATTTTTTCTTTTTCGAAGTGATATGTTGAGGTTCAATATTCATTGATTGAGTATGTGATTGGAAAATTTACTTGGTTCAATGGTTATAACTTTGGATGTAGAGGTAGAGGTCATGAGTTCGAACTCAATATGCGTTTTATTATTGATTCGGTGGCTCCTTCCGAGGTTCTTCACGTGTGAGGTGAGGTGAGGTTTTGTTTTTTTATTTTTTCGAAAGAGTTTACTGAGGATTTATATTTACTTGACTGAGTACATATCATTAAATATTGTGTGCCCTAGTGGTTAGTACTCTAGTAGTTGAGGTTAAAGATCAGTGGTTCGAATAGCAATGTGGTATTTATTTTGAAGATTTTATGTTTTTAATGCACATGCTGAGGTTTAATATTATTTGATTGACTATGTTTTTAATGCACATGCTGAGGTTTAATATTATTTGATTGACTGTGTGTTCCTGAGGTTTAATATTATTTCATTGATTGTATGTTCAATAATGAGTCTTTGGTGTAGTGGTTATTGCTCTCGTCTTTGAGGTTAGAGACTGGGTTCAAATCTTACTGTGTTTTTATTTTATTTTTGAGGTACTGTAACTTCACAAACTCTTTTTTTAGGCAGCCAAAATTTTAGGCCAGAGATTATTATGCAATTATAAGAAGTGTCATTTGGGATGGGTTTTTTAAAATATATATACTAATAAATATAGGGCCTATTATGCAATTATTAAAAACTATATAAATATCATATTCTTTCATAATCTACATTTTATCTCTTTGTGTCCTCCGTTTTCATCTTTCAGTTAGCGCTTTTGAACCTCTGGCAACTGCCATCGTGCCGATGTACCCTACCACCGCGCCGGCAAAAATTGTTTCTTCTTCCACTGGTTGCGATGTCGCACCGCCGCCGACCTGCGCAATCGGCGAGATCGTGAAAAACAGGCGATATCGCAAGTTGCGCAACCACCGACATGCGTAACTGGTTTAAATTAACGAGATCGTCAATTGCAGAAGAATTCTCTAATCGCGGTAAGTTTTAGATGTCTTCTCGACGACTAATTCATCGGCGGCGGGCAATTGCAGACAACTGGGGAGCTAGGGTTTCGGTGACGGCGATGGCGATGGTGAGATCAAGAAGAAGACGGGGACGACAGAAGCAAGACGGAATCCACCTGCGAGATCGAGAAGAAGATTCACGCGTGCAGCCATATGCGAGATTGACGAACGTGCGAGAAGAAGAAGTGCACATGCAACCACGTGCGAGATCGGTGGACGGCGACGGCGAATGGCAGACGGCAGCTAAACTTCGATCTAGGTGAGGTTTTCCCCCTTTTTCGAAGTGATATGTTGAGGTTCAATATTTATTGATTGAGTATGTGATTAGAAAATTTATTTTGTTCAGTGGTTATAACTTTGGATGTTGAGATAGAGGTCATGAGTTCGAAACTCAATATGCGTTTTATGATTGGCTCGGTGGCTCCTTCCGAGGTTTTTCACGTGTGAGGTGAGGTGAGGTTTTTTTTGTTTTTTTTGAAAGAGTTTACTGAGGATTTATATTTACCTGACTGAGTACTGATCATTAAATATTGTGTGCCCTAGTGGTTAGTACTCTAGTGGTTGAGGTTAAAGGTCAGTGGTTTGAATCTCACTGTGGTATTTATTTTTAATATTTTATGTTTTTAATGCACATGCTGAGGTTTAATATTATTTGATTGACTGTATGTTCATGAGGTTTAATATTATTTTATTAACTATATGTTCAATAATGAGTCTTTGGTGTAGTAGTTATTGCTCTAGTCTTTGAGGTTAGAGACTTGGTTCAAATCTTACTATGTCTTTTTTTTTGAATTTTTGAGGTACTGTAACTTCACAAAGTCTTGTTTTAGGCAGCCTAAACTTTAGGCCGGGGATTACTATGCAATTATAATAAGTGCCATTTGGGATGGATTTTTTAAAATATACTAATAAATATAGGGGCATATTATGCAATTATTAAAAACTATATAAATATCAAATCCTTTCATAATCTACATTTTATCTCTTTGTGTCCTCTGTTTTCATCTTTCAGTTAGCGTTTTTGAACCTCTGGTAACTGTCATCACATCGTTGTACCCTACCACCGCACCGAAAAAATTTGCTTCTTCTTCCACTGGTTGCGATGTCGCACCACCGCCGACCTGCACAACCGGCGAGATCGTGAAAAACAAGCAATATCGCAACTTGCGCAACCACCGACCTGCACAACTGGTTTCAATTAACGAGATAGTCAATTGAAGAAGAATTCTCTAATCACGGTAAGTTTTAGATGTCTTCTCGATGAGTAATTCAACGGCTGTGGCAATTGCAGGCGACTGGGGAGCTAGGGTTTCGACGACGACGAGATCGAGAAGAAGACGGGAACGATGGAAACGAGACGGAATCCACCGACGAGATTGAGAAGAAGATGCGCGTGTGCAGCCATGCGCTAGAACGATGAACGCGCGAGAAAAAGACGCCCGCGTGCAGCCACACGCGAGATCGGTGGACGACGACGGCGGATGGCAGCGGCGGATGGCGGCAGACGACGGCTGAGCTTCGGTCTAGGTGAGGTTTTTTTTTTAAAAAATAGAAGTGATATGTTGAGGTTCAATATTTATTGATTGAGTATGTGATTAGAAAATTTATTTGGTTCGGTTGTTATAACTTTGGATGTTGAGGTAGAGGTAATGAGTTCGAAACCCAATCTGCGTTGTATTATTGACTCGGTGGCTCCTTCCGAGGTTCTTCACATGTGAGGTGAGGTTTTATTTTATTTTTATTTCTTTGAAATAGTTTACTGAGGATTTATATTTACTTGACTGAGTACTAATCATTAAATATTGTGTGGCCTAGTGGTTGAGGTTAAAGGTCAGTGTTTCGAATCTCACTGTGGTATTATTTTGAAGATTTAATGTTTTTAATGCACATGCTGAGGTTTAACATTATTTGATTGAATGTATGGTCATGAGGTTTAATATTATTTGATTGACTGTGTGTTCAATAATGAGTTTTTGGTGTAGTGGTTATTGCTCTAGTATTTGAGGTTAGAGACCTGGGTTCAAATCTTACAGTCTTTTTTTTATTTTTAAAATGAGGCACTGTAACTTTTTGGTTGATATTTTTCACTATTCGATTGAGGTATAATTGATTTGAGTTGATGTTTTTTAGTATTTTTTTGAGTATATGGATTGACATTTGTTGTTTTTTAAAAAAAAATCTCATGTTGATGTCTTTCATTTTCCAGCTGAGGTTTTGGTAATAGGGGTTGATGTTAGTAGTGTTTTTTTTCTTATGTTGATATTTTTCATTTTCTCAGTGAGGTTCAAGTGTTATGAGTTGATGTTTGTAGCTTTTGGGTGATATAGATTGATATTTGTAGTTATTTTAAATTTTCTTGTATTGATTTTTTTTCATTTTCCGGCTGAGGTTCTGGTAATAGGAGTTGATGTTTGTTGTGTCATTTTTCTTATGCTAATGTTTTTATTTCCCGGATGACGTTCAGGTGTTATAAATTGATGTTTGTACCTTTTTGGTGATATAGGTTGATATTGGTAGTTAAAATAATTGACGTTTTATGATTTTTGAGAGAATAATTTATACTCTTGAGGTATGGTAGTTTTTTTGTTGATGTTTTTAGTTTTTTCTCATGTTCATATTTTCATTTTTCGGATGAGTTTTAGTTGATATTAGTCGATATTTTGTAGTTTTTTTTAGTTATATGGGTTGATTTTCTTCTTCTTTTATTCTCTCATGTTGATGTTTTCATTTTCTCGTTGAGTTCTAGGTGATACGAGTTGATGTTTGTAATTTTGGGTGTCATAGGTTTATTTTTAGCATTTTTCCCTTATGTTGACGCTTTCATTTTTTTGTGAATTTTAGGTGATAGAAATTGATGTTTTTAGCTTTTGGTTGATATTGTTGATTTTTGTAAAAAAAATTAAAATTGATAACTTAGGCTTTGTTGATGTTTTTATACTTTTATGATTTTTAGCTAATGTTTTGTTAGTTGTAGTCAACGTTTTTTCAATTCTTTTTGTTCTTTGTATATTTTTTTCTTTTTTATTTGTTTTTAAATATATTTTTTGCTCCAATTTTTAATTGATGTTTTATGATTTTTCGTTGATGTTCTGCTATTTTTTTTGCTAATGTTTATAATTTTCAGTTCGATGATCATATTATTTTAAAAATATATTAAATATTTTTTGATTTTTTTTGCAGGCTGCAGAAGGCGGAAAAATGGTGGGGGAAAATTGGACAAAAAAGTCCCTGAAAATATTAACGATAGGTCCCTATAAAATTATTAGAGATATGTCCCTGTAAATTTATTAGAGATAGGTCTCTGAAGCTAGAATATAGCTAGAATTGTATAAAGGCTCCTGCCTAAAGTTTATGCTGTCTCACAGGAGACCATCTCAATAAATAATAATATGTATACATATTTCTATCAAAAGTACTATATCTTTGTATAATTTTTTTGAACATTTTGTTATTTTAAATTATGTGTTTCTTTGGATTTTTTCAGTGATATGTGTGTGTATATATATTGATATGGTACAATAAGATATTTATGATTTTAAATATATTTTTAGAAGTTATATATTTTAAAAGGTTACGATGGATTATACATAGTAAATAATTAAAATCAGTAACATTAGTACGTTAACATGGGTATGTATGTATGTACGTACACATATATAGGTAGAGAAGCTAATATTATATGAGTGATCATAGGTAGAGATAGTTTACGTAATTTGCCCCTTTTTCTATTTATTATTATAATATACTTGATTTGGACGAACTAATGGAATTTAAATTGATTAAAGGAAATTAAATTGATCAAAATAAAAAGTAGACCAAGGGATTAAAATTAATTTATACATGTTTATATATATGCGCATATATATATATATATTGATATGGTACAATAAGATATTTATGATTTTAAATATATTTTTAGAAGTTATATATTTGTTAAAAGTTATGATTGATTATAATAGTAAATAATTAAAATTAATAACAAATTATAGTATTGGTATGTTAACAAGTTATGATTGATTATATATAATTAAGAATTAAAATCAATAACATATTATAATATTCAGTATGTTATTTTTAGACAACTTGGTTTACATTAGTTAAAGTGGCTTCAATATCCTAGTTGACTGCATCATCCAAGAAAGCAAACAATTTATATTATATGGTGTTTGAGATTAGTATGTTATTTTTAGGCAACTTGGTTTACAATAGTCAAAGTGGCTTCAATATCATTGGTTGACAGGATCATCCAAGAAAGCAAACAATTTCTACTATATGGTGATTGAGATGATAATAAATTAATAAAATATTTAAAATCTAAATAATTTTATGAGTAGAAACGTAACATATATTTTCTATTGTTGGGTTTCAATCTCCATGTTGCTACAGATAAATTGTCAAATTCTTGTTGCTATATCTATTCAATTTTGATTCATTTCAATTTTTCATTGTGTGTTGTACAAATTTGCATCTACATATCCTTAAACATTTAAGTCATGTTCCACAATAGGATTGTATCCCAAGTTGCTTCACAAGAATGAAGTTGTGAAGCATGTTCTAACTACAATTATGGACATCTGCCATTTTCCCGTCATTTGACGCATCTCATGGAGAATGTGCCATCTTTGATTCAAGTTGTCGGGTCATTTCCACGGTGGTTCATAGTGAAAAATACCGATAGTTAAATTGTTCCAATATTCCTCTAAGTTGACTATTTCTTTTATAATCCGACATATGATACCTTGAGTTCGGATCCATTAAAGGAGTCAAATATCCTTTTATATTTGGATATCTCAAGTCCACCAAATAATATTTTCCATTACGGTAAAACATGTTTTAATCAAGGAAACAAAATTAAGATAATTATTAAAATAAAAATAAAATATTACAAGTCCATATATGATATAAGAACAAAACTAAAAAAATGTTTCATATCGTATTTGATATAAAAATTCAAGTTACCCACAGTTTATTTGCACTTCATTTCATTTGAGTTCAGTTCAATTTAGTTCATTTAAATTCAAAACAGTTTGATTCATTTCAGTTCAATATGAATGTTTTGGATGCAATTTAGATTAATTGTCATATTTTTTTGTTATTTTTCAATACACTTGTTTTTAATTTAGTTTGGATTGATGCAGTTCAGTACACATCAATTTAGCTTAACGCAGTTCTGTTTATATTAGTTCTTTTGATAAATGTTTATGTTTTTCACACTACTTTAAATTTATTTAAATTTTTAGTATTTTTATCATGTATGACAAGAAATAAAAATTAATAATTTTACAATTTTGGTAAATAAGTTTGGCAAAATATTGGGAAAGACAGTCTTTCTATCGGCTTACGGAAAGACGGGGTTTAATTAGAATAATAAAAGATAAAAGTCTTTGTTGCAATATTAAAATTTTATTATGCAACGTATAGTAGTTATAAAGTTTGTAACCCGATTAATGCAACCCAAAATTTTTATTTTCATTTCTTCTAATTTACACTTTAAACTTTAGTCTTTCCATGACTTATGGAAAGACCGTCTTTCAAGAGACGGACTCAATAAATTATATTTTGGTTAACAAATACTCTCTCATTCTCAATTTAAAGTTCTGAATTGCTTTTTGCACAAAGTTTAAAATAAGTCTATGTGGCATCTTTTTAATAGGTGATTATAATGGGCCCACATAAATCAAATGAAAGGAAAAGTTATGACTACATAGTTTTGGCTAAATGTATAAAGACTATAAATATGAAGTTATTAGTGGGACAGACTAAAAAGGAAAGTAGGAAGTTATTAGTGGTACGGGGGAGTAGTTTTTAGAATTAGATTTCAGTTTTTCAGTTCCGTATATATAAACTTATTCCAGTTCAACATACTTATACTTACTTCTATTCAGTTATGTATATTTATGTTTATTTCAGCTCAATTCAGTCCAGTTATACTTATTTTAGTTAAATTCATGTCAGTTCAGTTATACTTATTTCAGTTCAATTTAGTTAAAATCAAATCAGATCGAATCATATCAACTCCAAAGAACAAGGACTAAGTCAGTTATGCTTATAAACACAGTTTTACCAAACACACCCAAAATGGCCCCACTCAACCACCACAAATTTGCACCTTCTTGCTCCAACTTAAATTTCTTTAACTACAAATAGTTGTCATCCTCCTTCAATGATATGAGAATCATCTGCAGCCCTAGGATATTTCCTCACCACTCCCTATTTGTCATTATCCCTAATGACTGCTCATTGTCTAGCCTCCTAACACCATGGAGGAATGAATCAGTGTGAACGGCACCCTCTCCAGCAAGCAAACCAATGTTTTGGTCTAATCATTGAAAGGGGCTCACCGTCATCCTCCACCGATAACTCATCATTATTTGATTTGAACTTTGGCATGGTGTGGCCTATTGTAGAGATATTTCGTGATATAGTTGTACCATAGATAGAATTCATTTCCTTTATGATTCTGTCTGTGATTGTGTATATATATTGTACTCTTGTGTCATTAATAATACACACGATCATATTTTACATGGTATCAGAGCCTAAAACCTGGAATCCTAAAATTTTCACCGACTGACAGCAGCCGCCACCTCTTCACCGTCTGCCGTCACTGTGAGCTCACCGCCACCGAAAAGCTTGTGTCGCCGCCGCCGCTGCTCTCTCAGTCCAGATTTTCCATCCGCCACCGCTTTCTCAGTCCAGGTTGTCTATCTGCCACTACTATCAGTCCAGATTGCCGAGTTAAAGTCTCGATCGTCTGTCGTTCGTCGTTCATCGTTCATCGTTCGATCGAATGCTGTTGCTTACAAGTTCAGATTGTCCACCGTTCACCGTTAGATTGTTGTTTGCTCGTCCACACTCCTGACAGCGTCGTCCGTCCACGTGCCTGACGTTCGCTCGTACACGCGCCTGATGTTCGTTCGTCCATGCGCATGACCGCATCGTCCGTCCACGCGCCTGCAGACTACAGTACCTGCAGACTACTGGGTAGTGCACCCGATTACAGCCATCTCCGTGTGTTCGGTTGCCTATGCTTTGCCTCTCAGATCCCCCAGCCGCGTGATACATTTGCATCTAGAAGTCGAAAGTTTATTTTCTTGGCTATCATATTGGCAAGAAAGGTTGGCGTGTTTATGACCTAGAGTCTCGCACTGTGTTTGTAAGCCGTGATGTGATATTTTATGAGGATTGTTTCCCTTTTGCACAAGTTTCTACGAAGACGCCATCTGCTGATCCATTTCCATCTCAGTAGCCTGTCATTTTTATGACTCATTTTCTGTGACATTCGACCTAGTGGAGCCGCCGATCCATGACTCTCTGCGGCCGGCTCATCCCGACCGTCCGCCGTCTGCTGCCGAGTCGTGCCAGCCACCGTCGGTGTTGCTCGGTCAGCGGCAGCCTCCAGCTGAGCCTTCAGCCTCGGTGCCTGCCTCTCCACTGTCAGCTCCATCCGTCGAACGACCATCGCCCTCTGAGCCGCTAATTTCTAGTCAGCCAGTTCGTCCTCCCAGCACTTGTCTTCGTCAGCCTCCGGTTAAATTGAAGGATTACATCTGCACTGCTACTCACTCCATTAAACCCCCCCTCTGTTGCACTCGCATCATCCCCTTCACTGTCTTCAGGTACTCGTTACCCTATTGCTGATTATGTCTCTTGTAATAATTTTTTGGTTTCACATTTTAGATTTTTAGCTGCAGTTACAAATGTCGTTGATCCAATTACTTTTGTTGATGCTTATTGCCATAAGCATTGGCATGCGGCTATGTCCGACGAGATTGATGCACTCGAGCGGAATAATACTTGGGTTCTTGCTCCTCTTCCTCCTGGCAAGAAGGTGATAGGCTGTAAATGGATTTATCAGACTAAGTTCAAGTCTGACTGTTCTATTGAGCGGTATAAAGCTCGTTTGGTTGTTCTTGGTAATCGACTGATTAAGGGGACTGATTTTACGGGGACATTTGCTTATGTCGCCAAGATTAGTTATGTTCATCTTTTCTTGGTTGTTGGTGTTATTCGAGGTTGAGATCTTCATCAGATGGATGTTTACAATGCATTTTTGCATGGTGATCTTAAGAAGGAGGTGTATATGCGTCCACCTCCGAGCTATACACTTCCGGTGCCCGGATTGGATTGCAAACTTTGAAAATCTCTTTAGGTTTACGACAGGCTACACGAAATTGGTTCGCAAAACTTGATGTTGCTCTTCGCCTCTTTGGTTTTGTCCAGAGTAAGGCTGATTACTCATTGTTTTCTTACTTGAAGGATAGTGTTTCTCTCCATGTTTTGGTTTATGATGATGAACTTATTGTTGTTGGTTCCTCTATGGAGATGATGATTAAGTTCAAGAAATATTTGTGTTCTTGCTTTCATATGAAGGATCTCGATGCCCTGAACTATTTCTTAGGTATCGAGATCGCTCGTCAACCTGATGGGATGTTTATGTGTCAACGGAAATATGTCTTAGATATTTTGTCTGATACTGGGTTATTGACAGCTAAACCCACAGATTTTCCCATGGAACAGCAGTACAATCTGGCGCAAGATGATGGTCATTTATTTCAGGATTATGCGCAGTATCGCAGACTAGTTGGGAAGCTCATTTATCTCACTATCACTCATCCAGAGCTTAGTTATTATGTCCATACCTTGGCTCAGTTTATGGAGAAGCCTTGTTTGGCCCATTGGCATGCAGCCATGCGTGCTCTGCATTATTTGAATAGTCATCCTGGTCAAGGTTTGTTCCTATCGGCTAAGAGTTCTCTTCAGCTTACTGTCTTCTGTGATTCCAACTGGGCATCTTGTCCAATCACTCGTCGTTCTTTGACTGGATATATTGTGATGGTTGGAGAATCTCCAGTTTCTTGGAAAACGAAGAAA
>JAULKK010319642.1:0-11462 GCA_032355705.1 Rubia peregrina
ATCAAGATTAAAATAATAGTAAATGAAGACATATATATCAAGAAACAACTATCAAATGTGCACAAGTAAGACACAGAAAAAATGATGAGAACCTTTAGATTTAGCAGAGTTGGTGGTTTAAGATAACCAATGGGCATATCCAAAGCACTGTATGCAGCTTCAGTGAGTGGCCATAGAATCACTAGCATTATGAAAATCACTTCGTCCATAGAATCACTAGCATGCGAGTGCTTAGGTCATTGGAAAATTCTCTAAAATAAGGAAACTTTTTATAATGCCTGGTAGTTGCATCTTGAATTACCAACCATAGTTAAACTCATAAAATCATTTTCAAATACAAGGCAGAGTTAATGTGATAAAGTAACTTAACCATATTAGTAAACTATATTATTTTTTAACTTACAAATGAAAGATGACTGCTAAACTCTATCGCACAATGACAGTTGGGAGTTGACCAGAATGAATACAAATTAAAGGTGCTAAAGAAAACAAGTGATCACATTTGGACTGAAATGGAAATAGGAAAGAACAATCGTACTTGTCATACTGTTCATAAAAATCCAAATCGCCCCACTTCTTATGTTTCTCTTACATAATTCCACATCGATCTAGTCAAACCAAAACTTCTTGAAGATAAAACAAGTAAAGAAAGGAAGAAATTACAAAAGATGATTCTAATATACCGGTTGGTTGATAATACCAATTTATCACTAACCATTCATAAGTACTGAATATCTGAAAACTAAATATTCTCGGTAAAGAGATTAAGAGGGGACGTATTGGCTACTGAATCCAAGCCGCACATATTTTTTTTATATACATTATACAAGAGATCAAGAGGGACCATTTATGAGAATACATTATATACATTAACAAGCATTTGTTCTGACAACCTACATTTACATTCAAGAATAGGGAGAAATTGATGTGCACCGTTATGCATGTATTTAACACATTTGTCATGATCTCTTATTTGGTTAATTGCTAGTTTTAGTTAGGTTTGCATGACAAATGATTTAGACGATCACTTTTGATTTTCTTGTGTAAATCCCCATTTTGTAGAATTAATTAAACTAATTGACATTTGTTATTCACGGGGTCCTAAATCTTCCCCCTTTATCTCATTAGTAGGTTGCTCATGAGTGTTTGTTTTCATTTTCTTTGGTGGAAGACCATCTGTGAAGGCTGTAGATATTTGAAGGTCATTTGCAAGAATGGTAGAAGATATTGAAGGTCATTTATAAGGATGGGAGTAGATTGATGGCCACAAACTCCAAAAATGAGATGGAGGGATCGTTGTTCGAGGTTGTATCACTATTGGATTCATCTTCTCAAGCTCTATAAAATAGACTACAAGAACTCCCAAATTGGACAAACAGTTCACCCGTAACAAAGCAAAAAAGTAAGCTATGCCAACCATCCAGGGCTGGCGGAGACCATAAAAGCTTGGTGTGGACCGAAAACTAGCACAACCTGCACCAACCGGCATAGCAAGTGTCACCAAGCCTGGTCCGTTCCAAAATATGGTATGACGCTCCATTTTAAACATCATGTGCCTTTTCAATATAAAAATGTCAAGGCCAGCCCACGAGGTGTGAATAAAGACTCGGGGTGCGTAGATGTATTGAGCTAAACAAGGTTCCAACCAACAGAGCACGTGAAAAGATGCATGGTGCGGATCAGAAATGAGAAAATGAAGCCCCGATCGGTAGCCCGTGCCGGGTGACGCGAGGTGCGCTTAGTACGTCTGGCACAGCTAGTGCCAGGATCACTCCCTGCACCAGTACTTTAGGCATGGCCTGTGCCAGGGCCTGCATTCACACAAACTAGGATTATTTTGTTAATCCTAGAAGCCATCGATAAGATGGCTATTTCTTTTGCTTTTGTAGGCCTAGTGGTAGTTCATTCGTGGTGTTCCGCTCGGAACTTAATCGCATGGGGAGAATTAGACTTACGCAATATGCCATAGCCGTTGTTGAATTCCCCTAGTTGTGGAGGTGAGACAGATGAGACATTATACGTGCACCTCCATGTGATAGATAGGGGGAAGTTTTGCTCATTGTCCGCACCACGTGGCCCAAACACTAGAATATGGTTAAGTTCTTATATTTGAGGAAATCGATGATCGAAATAACAATGACCGTGTTATGCAATTATTCCTCGAGTGCTCGTTTATATAGTTTATTTTGTTGATGGCATACTAGTAGTTGATAGTTGAAAATCCCACCCATGTGGTTATTTTCACGACACTGATTATTCCAAATACATGGTCAGATTGACGTCCCAACAATGGTTGTGTTTAGTAGATTACTGGATTTCTGACATCTCTCGATGACCCCAGTACTTGAAACTCTCTATCATTATTGGGTGTCAGCGGGATTGAAAAAACATTCATCCAACATTACTCAATTTTCCAATGAGTCCCTCTACGAGTATTAGGAGCCCTTCAAGAGATTGTTGGCTAGTTGTCCGTATCATACATTCAAGAAGGGAGACTTTGTTTACTATTTCTTTGAAGGAGTGTGCAATGATGACATGCGTATGGTGAACTTCACTTACAACAGTTCAATCGCCAACAAGAGTCCAAGGTAAACAATGACACTCTTTGAGGAGATGGAGAACGACACAAGGTAATTTGGCACAAGGTCTATGGTGAAACCCGCAGATAAGTATTCTAAATTTCTAAAGTTAGAGAAGAAAGTCCAAACTCTTGCCTCCATGATAAAATAATTCACGAAAAGGGGAGTCCAACAAGTAAAAGTGTGTGGTGTTTGTAATATTGATCGTCACATGAATGTGGTACTGTCATGTAAATGATATTTGACAAAATGATAGTATTCCTCTATGTTCATCGAAGGTTCATGAAAGACAGGATTAATAGCAATATAAAGAGAAGATTGACTATCGCAAAAATAATCGCTTCGGTGCGGAACACACAACACCTACATCCCGAAGCAAACACTTAGCTATAATAAATCACGTGAAGCAACTGAAATGGAACAATACTCTTCTTCTGCAGAAGAATGGGAAATCGTTGGTTTCTTCTTGGTCTTCCATGAAACTGGAAAATCACCGACCATCCCAAAATAACCAGAAAGTGAAAACCATGTGACAGGGCAAGTAGCCCTGTTAGAATAATAGAAATTAGTCAAATGTAAATAATTACGTGAAGAGAGGAATAAATTTTTACCAAGATGACTCTTCAAGTATGGTAGAACCCGTAGTGCAACTTGCTAGTGAGGAACACAAGGTGACTTCATGAATTGTGAAAGCGTATGCACAAAAAAACTAAGCTCAAGACATGTATTGGTAAGGTAAATGAGACGACCGACTAGCCGCCGATGTTTCTTTGAATCATTATAAAGTGGCCACTCTACACGCGCAATGTTGTGTTATTGCTGCATCGAAAAAATTTCAACTTTGCAACCAACAAACCAGTTTCTGATAAAATGTCAAGGGCACATTTCCTCTCTGAAAGAATCCTTCCATCCAGTCTTCTAGTGATCTCTATAGCCTATAAATAATTAAGTGCACCCAGATCATTCATGTGAAAGCAAGAGCTCAACTATTTCTTCTATTCATAGATGACCGACTAAGAACTACAAGTAATGACCAATTCATCCAAATAAACTAGCACATGTAAAGAAACTGAACAAGGGACTAAACGAAAAGAGTGTAATCAACATTACTTTTAACAAATCCAAATGTGTGTAGAGCCTGAGCCAACTCGTAAAACTAGTTGCATGGAGCTTGTCGCAACCTGTGGAGAGAATTCTGAATAGTCGCATGAGTACCATTAAGGCATACATATTCATTGTAATTTTAAATTTAATACACATAGAGTAATATCCATGCATCTGCACAATCATATAGTAGTTTCATTGTGGAGAGACATTAGGCATTAGGAACCCGCCTATCAATTCTAGTTTAGCATAATGGTTATTAGTAATGTAGCAAAGGATAATTGCAGCATGATCGTGCGAATGTGGTGAACTAATAAATATTGTTATAATTAATGACCTATTAAACTTAGTAATAAAATTCAAATAAAATTATTTAATGGTATATATATATATTTTATTATCGTTGATTTGATGTATGAAGTAACAACTATATTCGAATGTGTAAAACTAAGTAAAAATCGTAAAATATAAATTTACCAAATATGCATGGTCATAAACATGCAACATAGGAATATAAAGATTGATAAATGGAATTTCATATTGAACATTTGACTAAAAGGTAGGTGTATCCTTTTATTTACACCACACACACACAAACACACACACATAAATTTTTACCTTTTAACAATTTTGAGATTACTTTCACCCACATTTCACTAAAGGGTGGTTCAAATAGCAATGATTTTATTCGTTTAACTATGGTGGGTAATTCAAGATGCAACTACCAAGCATTATAAAAAGTTGAATTTTTTAGAGGATTTATCAATATTGTTTATCATATAGTGATAAGGAAATACTTAACCAAGTGAATTACACCACACGTTTTGTAAAATATCTGTAATGGCAATTAATTTTTTTCACTCATTTGTTATGTGTATATATTCAAAGTGGAATAAAAAATTGGAGGAGAATAGCAGCCAATTTCACATTAGTCCCTATGTATGAATCACAAATTGTTTTACATTAAAAAATGTTTTGTATGCTCATAAGTTTTCTTCTTTTAGAAAATTGGGAAGAGGAGAAGGTTATATGTGAAATTCATTTGTAAGACCCTAAGTGAAACATTGCAATCCATGAAAGACAAAGTGAAGGAAAAATGGAAAGTGTATTTTCTAGATTTGAAGATCATAACACAGTAAGAAATATAATGTTGTACTGTAGGATATTTGCTCATTTATTTTGTTGGAAAATTGTCGTGAGGCATCTTATTTACTCATTTTCTAATCTTGTTAATGCAACATGGATTGTTCTCCGGTTGTATAAGGCAGGTATTCCAATGTGTGCATCATGGTATCTCTTCAAGACAAGTCATGGGCATCAGCTTCACCACTGGATGGTGATGCAAATCCTAATGCAAGTATTCTAAAATGTTTGGACTGAACTTTAGAGTAGCACCTTAATTTTGAGATTTCTGTTTTCCTACTCAATCGCAAACCAAAATAATTGTATAATATAGTTGTAGTTTATTTATAAGCACAATCTACCAATATGGGTAAACTTGTCATGTAATTGGGTCACATTTTTAGCACTTTTAATGCACAGAAAATTCCCATCACTCTATTTCTTAGATATCTCCATCACTAAAAGTCTATTCCCTTCTCTTTTTCTTATTATTGATAGGTACAAGATTAACCAGAATCTGAATGATGCCGATTATAATGTCGCAATGGCCGTTCTTGAATTTCACCCTCGAGCGACGGAGAACGTTGGATCCGGGGTTCATGAAATTATAGTAACCAAATTATGAACATGTTAGATCTTCTTTTTCCCGCAACATATTTTAATAATTGCACTTGTCCCGAATGAATTAACCCATTTTATTCAATAATTGCAAGTACTTACTGTGCAGATTGAGCAGACGGCTCAACACCATTCTCTCATTTTCTATGTTTCTTTTTTATAACCTTTCATTTCATATGGTTTTGATTTGGGTCGGGTCGGGTAATTCGAACACCCCTAAAATTAATCGTGAATATGTTAAATTAAATGAATTCTTTTTTATGATTTTTAAAGAATGATTATTTCTCAAGAAAATGGGGAAAATATGAAAACATGTCGATTTGGGTAAAAATTGCACCCGACCCATATTTAACTTGAATGAAATTATTTTGACCCAATTAATCCAAATGGGACATTCACCGACCCGACTAGAGGTAGACAAAAAACCAAAAACTAAAAGTCGAATAAAAATTTGATTAATCCGAATATGACAAAATTAAATATTAAAATATTTGAACTGATTAAATTGAATTGTGAATGTGATTTGTGGTTTGGTTTCCGGTTTCTAAAAATAGAAATCGACCCGAAATCTGAATTATAATGTGCAACTTAATTAAATATTTTATATTAATTAGCTCTAGTTTTGAATTATGAATTAAGAACAATAGTATATAAAAAAATTGATCCAATGTGTTCGGATGTATGCTTTGGTTGTGAATTATAGGTTTCTTCTTGATTATCAGAGCTGCATTTTCAGCTTTACCAGTTCTTTGATTTAAGGGCTGGTCTCTTTTTCTTAGTAAACAGCTGACTATTTGGATGAATGTAGAAATTCAAGGGTTGATGCTTAATCATTTCCTATTTGTTAACTGTTTATAGGAAAGAAGAAAAATGTGCCTTATTTTTTTTTAAAAAAAATTTACACTTATATTTGGTAGCTGTTATTTTATTTTGTTTATTTAAATATATATTTTAATTGGAACCAAAAATCAAAACATCAAATTTGAATAAACCGAATTTCGTTTTTCCATATATGGTTTAGTTTTTGGTTTTGTAAAAGGTCAACCCGATTGAACCGAACCGAATAAATCAAAACATTTAAAAACCAAACCAATGCCCACCCCAGACCAGACCCAAATGGGCTGGGTCAAAATGAGTCTAATTAGGTTGGGCCGAAAATTTGAACGCCCCTAATTAATTTACTTTTCAAATAAGTTTAAAATCCTGAATTTATTTTATATAAAAAATAAATTTGTAAAATACTATAAATTATAATTTATATATTGATTAAAAATTGGAAATAGATATTCTTAATTATATGTATAAATTTTAGTAAAATTATATTTTTTGAAATGAAATATTAAAATTATTCTAACTAAATAGAATAAAAATAATTGTATTTTTCTTTATTACGAGAATAATTTATAATTAATAATTAAATAAAATTTAATATTCCTATTTTAAATTATGTGGAAATAGATTGTAATTTTATTTATTATTAAAATATTAATAAATGTAAAATGTTTCACTTTATTTGAATAAATTATAAAATAATATACTATGATTTAAGTCGAATTGTGACCTGATCGGACTGATTTGACCTAAAATTTTGGGTCAATTTGGGTATGACAGCTGATCCGTCCCAATTCTAAGGTTAACATGACCATCCTCAGTTTCCAGTATCCCCACGTGTTCATGAATTCAAACAAAAAATTGTAGACGATCTGATCACCATTCATCTATGTCATAGGAATATGTATAAAATAAAGGTGCAATTTTTAAATTGTATTCATGCTCTGGGGTACATTATATCGTGTTACAAAAGACCTAAATAAATAAGTAAAATGACACTAATCTAATTAAAAGTAATATTCACAAAATATTACTTTCCCTCAATACTCCTCTTCAAGTTGGAGCATGTAGATTGAGAATGCCTAACTTCCCAAGTAGTAGTTGAAACTGATTACGTCCAAGAGCTTTCGTGAGTAAGTCTGTGGGCTAATCAAACGTGCTAATATGACGAGTAACCATTGTTCCGGGTTGTACCAGATCTTTGAAAAAATGATAGTAGACATCCATGTGAATTGTAGGTTTATTAAAGACAGAATTAGCAGCAATATGAAGAGCAGATTAACTATCGAAAAACAATTGCACTGGGAAATAATGTAGATCTTCTACGTCCCGAATAAAAGACTTAAACTATAATAACTCACAACAAGCAACTACCGTGGAACGATACTCTGCTTCAGCAGAAGAACGAGAAACTGTAGGTTTCTTCTTGGTCTTCCATAAAACTAGAAAATCGCATATCATCCCAAAATAACCAAAAACTGAACGTCGTTTGATAGGGCAAGCAACCCAGTCAGAATCATAGAATGCAGTCAACTGTAAAGAACCACGTGAAGAGAGGAATAAATATTGACCAAGATGATTCTTCAAGTAATGTAGAACTCGTACTGCAACTTGGCACTAAGGAACACAAGGTGACTTAATGAACTGTGAAAGCGTATGCACAAAATAACTGAGTTCAAGACGTGTAATATTAATGTAAATGAGATGACCGACTAGACGACGATGCTTCTCTGGATCATTGTAAGGTGGCCTCTCTACACGTGCAAGTTGTGATGTTGCTCCATTGAAAAATTTGTTGATATTTTAGCCAACAAACCAGTGTCTGATAAATAGTGTGGGGCATTTTTTCTTTGTGAAGAAACATTCCATCCGGTCTTCTAGTGATTTCTATGACCAAGAAATACTTAAATGCACCAAGATCCTTCATGTGAAAGTAAGAGATCAAGTATTTCTTGAATTCAGAGATGACTAACGAAGGACTACCAGTAATTACCAATTCATCCACATAAATCAGCACAAGCAAAAAAACTGAATCATGGGTGTAAACAAAAAGAGAGTAATCAGCGTTACTTTGAACAAAACCAAATGCACCTAGAGCCTCAGCCAACTTGGAAAACCAGTTGCATGGAGCTAGTCGCAACCCATAGAGAGAATTCTGAAGAGTCGCATGAGTTATATTAGGGCATACATATTTATTGTAATTATCAATCCAATACACATAGAGTAATATCCATGCATATTCACAATCATAGAGCATTTTCATTGTCGAGCAATATTAGGCATTAGGCACCCTCTTATCAATGCTAGTTTAGCATAATGGTTATTAGTAACATAGCAAAGGGCAATTGCAACATGATCGTGCAAATGTGGTGAACTAATAAATATTGTTATAATTAATGACCTAATAAACTTAGTAAAAAGTATTTAATAATAAATTTAAATAAAATTATTTAATGATATATACATATATATTTTTTGATTACCTTTGATTAGATGTATGAAGTAACAACTATATATGAATGTGTAAAAATAAGTAAAAATTGTAAAAGATTAATTTACCAAATGTTCATGGACATGAACATGCAACCTAGGAATATAATGATTGATACACGGAATTTCATACTGAACATTTGACTAGAAGGTGGGTGTGTCTTTCTATTTAAAAGAAACACACACACACACATATATATATATACATTTTTTTTTACCTTTTTACAGTTTCTAGATTCTCTTCACCCACATTTCACTAAAGGGTGGTGCAAATACCAATGATTTTATTCGTTTAACTATGATTGGTAAATAAAGATGCAACTACTAGGCATTATAAAAAGTTTCCTGATTATAGAGGATCTACCAATGGCCAGAGCACTCGTATCTCTAGATGGAGTTGACGGACACCCTGTTGGTTCACATGCGGCGTGTGAACTCATTGAAACTGCATACATTGCTTTGGATCAGCTCATTGGTTATATTGAACCATCACCTCTACTAAATCTAAAGGTTCTCATTCTTTTCACTCTGTCTTGATTGTGCTAATTTGATAGTTGTTTCTTGATATATGTGTCTTCATTTACTATTATTTTAATCTTGAGTTGTTTGTACACATCATTTACTTTAATAATCCTAAATTTTGTGGCTTGAATTTGACATTTTATTTCACAAACCATTCCACAACTTTAATACTTGTCTTTTTGTTCCTTTAAGTGATGGGTCAGGGTACCCAACTTCTTTTCGTGCTAGGGAGGTCTGCGTAGGAAACTATGATTTAATTTTTAAAAAATGTCAGTTTTAAACATGTGGAGCTTTTAACTTTAAAATGGCCATAGTTCTTAATTTTTCTAATTAGAAATTAGGAGGTTTGATGCAAACTATCAACACTATCTAAAATCAGTTAAGAATTTTAAGCTTTATAATCAGAATCTTCGTCAATGAACATTGAAATATCCATTACCTAAATTGTGATTTATCCTTTGTGATATGGGCTCAGTTATATGGGTCGGGAAAAGGTAAGTGTTTGGTGTGCATGTTCGTAAAATTTAAGAAACTGGGATACCATTATTAGGTACAGAAATATTAATTGGTACTAGTATGTTAAATTCAATTCTTTATAAAACTCTTGGCAACCTTCTGGTGAGAAATTTAGACCTTAAATCCTATATACGTAAAAACCAATATGGTAAAGAATGTAATTTATAGAAATACATTCGTATATCAAAATTCTCTTACCTAAATCAGATTAAGTAATGTATATGTACTTGTACTAACAATTGCTAAACGGCCCCCTTTTCTTCAAACCTGATTATAGAGTTTATCGAAATAACATGTACTATGTGTTTTTGAGACTGACTAGTCTACATTCTATTTCATCTTGCTCTGACATGATCGAGCTAGTGTAATTGGAGAAATTTTAACTGCACTAGGCAAAATCATTATGGTTGTTCAAATATTTCATTTAGAGAATGATATGTGCGGTAACTATGTGTAATTGAAGACCATTATTCATAAGCACTTTCCTTATACATTCCTAGATACCGTGATAAGTTGCTCCAAGAAGTCAACGGTGCATTTTTTTGGGTATCCTGCTAGCAAGAAAGGCTCTTACCTTTATGATTTTGATCATGCACTATTCTTCAACAGTAAAGATGTTGATTTTTATGAAGACCAGTCGTTTGCTGTATCGTCTGTACCTGATTAGCCTGCACAGTCCCATACAGACACTTGGTTTGATGACTAGGAGCAACAATGAGTGCACATGCCACATATGAACCAACAGGGTGTCCGACCACTCCGTCCATAGAATCGCCAGCATATGACTGCTCACATCATTGGCGGATCCTCTAAAACCAGGCAACTTTTTATAGTGCCTGGTTGTTGCATTCTGAATTACCAACCATTGTAAAACACATAAAATGATTTTCAAATACAAGGCAGAGTTAATGTGATACAGTAACTTAACCATATCAGTAAACTATATTATTTTATCACTTACAAATGAAAGATGGCCGCTAGACTCTCTCTTGGGATGCCAGTTGGGAGTCAGAACGATAGACTCGAGGAGAATACAGTTCTTGCAGCATTTGATATACCTGGAACACAGAAATCTAGCATAACTTGGTAAAACTCATTTTAAGTAGAATGGACGCAAATAGAAGGTTCTGAAGAAAACATATGATCATAGTTGGACTGAAATGGAAACAGGAAAAGACAATCTAACTGGTAAAAAAAATCCAAATAGTACTATGCTTTAAGCGTTCTAGTCAAACCAAAAATCCTGGAAATAAAAAAACTAAAACAAGGAAGAAATTACAAAAGATGATTCTAATATAACTATTGGTTGATAATACCCATTCATCACAAACCATTCATAGATACTGAATGAATATCTGAAAACTAAATATTCTCGGCGCTTTAATGAATATTGGAAAACTAAATATTCTCTGCAATAACAACAATTTTTGGCGCTTTAACAAAACTCAAGAAAATGGTTGATTGTTTGCTTCTCTTGTGGATGTTGTTATTGCTGATCCCAGCTTGTTTCTAGCTATTCTTTTGCTCATATTTAGGTACACATGAAGTATGAAAATACTTAAACATTATCAGCTCTGACCAAGACCAACCAACATCCTTTTTGCCGCAGATTCGATCAACCATTTCAACCCACTCAATTTGTATATTATTTAAGGAACTCTTTCCTCAATAGCATCTATT
>JAULKK010319652.1:0-11462 GCA_032355705.1 Rubia peregrina
TAGTTGCAACAGCTACAATCCAAATAACGACCAGAGGAATGAGAACATAATTTATTAAATTGGAAAGATTCTTCGAAGCACGTCCAGAAGTGCACAACTCACAAAAGCAACAAACCAGATTATATTAATTTATTCTGCAAAGTAAGCGCACAAACAGTAAGCTGGGATATAATTAGGCTTATTATTACTGTGAGACCAGAACAAAATCCAACAAAAACAATCAGAACACTGCAGCCTTCTTCTAGAAGTAAAAAAAAATGAAGTCAAGATCTCAATAACACATCAACAACAACTTCAATCATGGATATCCTCGAACACCTACTTAAAACAAATTGAATTAATACGACAAAATTCTAAAAATCAATCCACGTGAAATTTGAAAATGAGGAGCCGTGCCAGCTTAATTAGAAGTTTCAGAACTGATAACATTCAGCAAATTAAAAAGGAAAAGTCGATTTAAGAAACGAAGAGGAATATAGCTCAACTTTATCAAATCTAGAGATAACAAGTAATTAACGAGTTCAGAACATAATTGCTCAACTATAAAGACTTTCAGAGAAGGCTAGGGTTAAGTTAAACCAGAAGCTCCTCCATTAACAAAGAAACTCCTGCAGAATCTCCGGAGCAACGTATTCCATGAACTTGTGCATTCAAAAATGCAAGCAGCGAGCGAGAGCGATACTGACCTTATTCCGACGGCGGCTTAGCACCGACGATTTGCGCGTGTCGCCGGCGTAACAATCGCGACCACCAACAGTTAGCCGGGAAAAATACCTACGAATTTTTGCGGGGGCGGGAAAACCGAATCAAAGAGAGGAATTAAAAAATGGATTTTAAGAAACTTGTAGTATTAAGCCGCGCTGTGGTGTTGTCGTGTATTTATAAAAAGCTTTGTGTGTGTGATGAAGACGATGAAGAATGGATATGGCGTGAATTCAAAGGGTATTCGGCCCACCGCCCACGCATCAGTGGTACACTGGTCTTTTCATAATTTTACACGTTTCCATGTCCTCCATTAAACGGCAAAAGGGCGTCTTTGGACGGATTTGCCCCTGATTAATTGCCGACCGTGAGCATATGTGTGTGTACTCTCCGTTTCTGTTATTCCCTCCGACCTGCATTTGCGCTTCTATTTTTTTACTATTACTAGATTGATCATATATTTAAATAAATATATAAATAACAATATAATAATATTATATATGATATTATTAAATTTATCGTAATAATGAGTTTTTAAATATCAATTTTTTACTTGTCATTATTATACGTAGGTAAACATAGTAACAGTGAAACATGTTTATTGAACAGCGTGATAATGATTGCAAGGCAAATAGAGTTGGGATGGAGGGAGTGTACCTACATTCAATCGAAATTCACAGTTTGGTGCCCTTTATTTTAAATTTATCCTTTAAATGTACCCATTTTCCCCTTTATGTCTTAAAATGGTACCTTTCAGCAAATAATGGGTACCAATTTGGATCAAATTTGTGTCACAGTGGTACTCACTTTTAACTAAAAAGTACATTTTTTGGACATTAATAAAAAAAATGGTACCTTTTCAAAATAATTTTAAAAATCGGGTACCAAACTGTGTATTTCACTTAAATGTGGGTACCATTATGGACATTTTCTCTTCTATTGTATGTTAGTATGTTTTTCTTTAGCATTGACACGTATTTTTTTACAAGGAAATAAATTATTCCCTTTGTCCCAGAGGAATGCACACATTTTCTTTCTTTTTTTTTGGTTTTCCCGTGCTAATATGCGCACTTGCCTCTCTTAGAAAAATTCAACATTCTAAATGACATAATTACTCAAACAAATTCAAAAAAATTCATAACTCCACAAACCCTCTGCCCCTCAATCCTAATTTTTGCACATTCATAACCCCTTTCCCCGCCACCACTTTTTTGCTCCTCCGCCTCAACCCTAATTTCGTCACTGCCTCCCCTCCCTTCGCCTCCGCCAACGCCAAACTCAATCACTCCCACCGCCTGCACATCGCCACCATTAACTTGAAAATTCTTAACCCACCCCACAATCCACTCCTCCATAAATCCTTCAAGAACAGTTTGATTTCTCAAAAATCTCCAGATTCTGAATAAAGCCTAGATCAGATTTTTGAAAACCTAGAAAGAATCTCTATTTTTAAAACAAAAATGGTGAAGTGTAGCAACAGCTTGGTGGAATTATTGAACACTGTGAGTTTCATCCTCCCCGTCGTGATTCATCTGCACTTGAAAATTCACTCATCGAAAACCTAGATGGAAACTCAGTTCTCAGCAAAAATCAATTAAAAAGAGGTGGAGGTGGAGGTGGGGAGGTGAGGCAGCGGAAGGTGAGGCGAGAAAGGCGAAGACGGACGGTGGAGAGGGGCGGAGACGGAAAGTGGAAAGGGCGGTGGAAAAGGAAACAAATCTGGGTGGCGGAGGCGGGGGAATTGGAGGTTGATGATAGGGGGGAAATAGTCTTTTCACATGCGTCAGATCCGAAGAGAGAATTTCTCTCTGCATATTGCTCTGGGACGGAGGGAGTATTACATTTACTGGTATTTTCACTCCTTCTATAATCTCATTTCATATATTTTAATTAAATATTTTACTTCCTCCGTCCGATTTCTATTTGCACAATAATCATTATTGAAAAACATGTTTGACAGTTAATATGTTAACCTACGTGTAACGTCAAGTGAAAAGTTGCTTATTAAGACGAATTCAACAATATCATAGACAATAATATTGTTGTTCACATTTTTGTTCCACCATGGGATAAAATTTTGATAGAGTATAATGTCAAAAAATTATGAATGCAAATAGACTTAAGGGAGTATTGAATTGCAATTAAATATTATAAAATATAAAATTAAACGATTATAGAATTGGGTTGAAAATTCTATACTAAAATGTTATAAAATAAGTTGAAAATTAATAAAATAAAATTGATTACGTCTCTTGAGAGACGATCTTTTCATAAATTATGGAAATGTCAATGTTTAAACTGTAAATTAGAAGAAATCAAGATAAAAATTTTGGGTTGCATTAATCGGTCATAAACTTATAACTACTACACGTTGCATAATAAAATTTTAATATTGCAACTACAACCTTTTATCTTTCTGTAATTCTAATTCGACCACATCTTTCCATGTGCCTATGGAAAAACGTACAGTCTTTTCCAAGACTTTGTAAAATAAAATTACAAAATTGAAGTTCAAAAAAGGTGGAAATATAACCCTATATAATTGAAAAAGTGCATATATAATTCTGAGATAATTTTAAGTGAAAAAATAACCCTAAATAATTAATGAAAGTGAAAATATAACCTTTTGGTGAGAAATTAGGCATTGACCATGTTTTTCAGGCATTGACCCCCCAAATGACAAAAATTCCCTCGGACCAAAATCTAAATTCGGGTGGACAACTATCCCGCGGGACCAAGTATGATTATATCAGCACATTATGAAAACTGATAGGGTTATATCAGCACATTCCAAAAACTTATAGGGTTATATCTGCACATTCGTAAAAATTGTAGGGTTATTCAAAATAACATGGTCGTCGAAGTACGTACTCTTTCCGTTTCATTATATTTGGCATACTTTCCTTTTCAGAAAAGTGCATTTTAACCCTATATTTTGGACAAAAGTGCAAAAATGACCTTGTAAAATGTGAAAGTGCAAAAATAACACTAGACTTTGTTGACCAAAATGTCAACATCCAAATTGGCCTGAAATTAGTGAAAATACCACAATACCCCAAGGTTAATTATTATTTTTAAATGGAAAAACCTCCTCACCTTCACTCTCATTTCCTCCTCTCCCATTTCCTCCTCACCTCCGCTTCGCCAAACACCACCATCTCAGCCCTCTCCATTTTCACACTCAAATCATTTCATCTGCGTTTTCTCCAATTGGGTACCTAAAAAGATATGATTTTGTTGCATTATTCGATGGTTGATATAATGGGTTCCATTGATCCGTTGGATTAAGCTTGGATTTCAGACGAATGACGTCGATTATGGAAGTAGGCGGTGAAAATGATTGTACTTGGTTTCCAGGGGGGCTGCGGCGAGAGTAGTAGCGGGAGAGTGGTAGTGAGGGTAGGGGGCTGAGATTGAATGGCTAGGGTTGAGCGGCAGAGTGGTGGTGGAGAGGGGGCTGCGGGGATAGAGTCAAGATTCCCAAATTAGAGAAACGCTAGGCATCTCAAATTCAACCACATAGCAGTCAGTGACGGAACCAGGAGCTCACGCAAGGGGGTATGAGAACTAGAGTACAGAACATTGCACGCTGGGGGTGAAGATGCTGAACGGCCTGAGGAGCACGACGGACTGGCAGAGTCGTAGAGTCGGTCGGTGGAGCTGCTGCGAATTGCGAAATGAAGACAGGAGCAAAACTGCTCTGCCACTTGAAATGTTTCAGACTTTGAGGTTTAACATTTTTATGGTTGCTTCTTGGGCTTTGGCCGATTGGGTTTCAGCCCAATCGGCCTTTCTTTTTTTTCCCTTCGCCCAAGTGAAACGACATCGTTTCATTTATCCAAACGACGTTGTTTTGATAAGTTAGGGAAAAAATGAAAAACGATATTGTCTTCTTCCCGCCGTTCGCCGAAGGACTGGAGGAGCCACCTGCAAATTTTTCAAAGGGGGCGGAATCCATGGATTCCGGTGGCCCTTAGACCTAAAATTTGGGCCACCAGATCCTAGGGGTGGCTCCAGCACCTCTTCGCCACCTCCTGATTCCGCCTCTGATAGCAGCTATGGCAGAAGGCGGTGAACGTGAGGAAATACCTCGGGATGCCAAGATCATGAATTTGTTCCTCAAATCCATGAGCGTGGAAGACTACGAGCCTCACATCATCCACTAGTTTCTAGAGGTCTGGAACCGCTACGTCGTCGACGTCCTCACCGGCGCGAAGGTATACTCCGAGCACGCCGTGAAATCTGTCATTGATATCGATGACTTCAAGCTCGCCATTCAGTCTAAAGTCAATTTTAGCTTCTCCCAACCTCATCCTCGCGGCGGCGGCGGAGCTGCTGGAGCGACGGTGGAGCTGGTGGCGCGGTGACAATGTGTTGGTAGCATGTTTGAAGATGATGAAGAAGAAGAATCCTAGGGTATTTTTGTCATTAAAAAATTCTTTTAAGAATTAGAGGTATTTTTATCTTTTCATTAATGGTCGACGTCTGAATTCGTTCGGTCAATGTCGGAATAGTGCAATTTGGGTATAACAGCACTATTTTATAATAAAAAAACTTAGGGTTAACACTTTCAAAATTTAATAGGGTTATTTTTGCACTTTTCCCTTCCTTTTTATTAGTTTCTTAAATGTTGACACACATTTTAATTTTTTTTCGATTTCATCCCTTTGTTCTACTTTATTACTTTTAAAATTCAGTTTCCATCTATTTACTTCATTCACCAAAATTCAAACATCTAAAACTATGGTACTCCCAAATATGGAAAATACTTGTACTCCCTCCGTCCCATCCCAAATTACAGCCCAATCATTGCACACCGTTCGAGAAACAGGTTTGACCGTTAATATGTTTAACTAGGTATAATAACGATAAATAAATAGTGACTTTCTAGAAACTACTATTTACGATGAATTCAACAATATCACATGCAATAATATTATTTCTCATATATTTATTTAAATAAGTGATCAAATTTTAATAAAGAATTGTGTTTAAAGTACTCTTTTCAAACTGAGGTGGGTAATTTGGGCTAAAAGTGAGGGAGTGCCTTCTTTTCAAATAGTTAATTGTACTTGGGGTTCGCTTTATTCTAGTGGGGAAAAAAGGAGAGTGCTGCTTTATTAGTTCGTATTGGTAATTATTGTTAGTCGCATCATTTAAGTATTTATTTAATAGTGGTTCTCCTGATAGGTGGTCTGTTCATAAATTTATTGACAGACCATTTTTTTTACCTTATACACTCCATTTGTTAAATTACATACTAAAATTTGATTTATATATATATTTTATATTTTTCACATTCAAATACATATTATTACTTATTTTAACTTTTAAAATACATTATTTAAAATTTTATTAAAAATTACAAAGATAAAAATCACTGTAAACTGGAGTATAAATTTATGGAAGATCCTTCTTTCCTGAGAATCTCTTTATTTAAAACGGCATCATGTAAATTTAAAAGTGATCGTTGCATGGCAATTGAGCTAGCGTCGCCTTATAAAAGGAAATATCCGAAAAGAACTAGGGGCCGTTTGGTTCAGCAGTGAAAAAGTAATCAAAACTGTTTGGTTCAACAATGAAAAAGAATAGAGTTTTCCACCATTCTCTCTGTACCTGTTTGGTTCAAAAAGGAGAAACAAAATTTAATTTCTAATACAATGGTCATATATGAGTTAATCAAGTAAACTAACTTAACAACATGGAACTAAATTAATCAATCATAATAATAAATTAAACTATTTATATTATAAAATAATATATATGCTAAATATTATAATAATTATTTATAGTATAAATTGTGAAATAATATTATTTTTTATGAAAATAATAGTACTATTAATTTTATTAATATTCGACTCATAAAAATTTTAAAAGTAAATTTATTTATATTATTTTTTATGCATGGTATTATTTTTTATACTACTATTTAATTTTTATCTTATATTAATTAATTTAAAGTATATACTATTATTTAATTTATTACTATTCATATTATATAATTATAAAATAGTAGCATTTATATAAAAATATATATTTATTATAGTATAATATAACTATTCTTCAAACTTCAAAGTATATGGTTAAAAATAATATGATCATCTTTACTAAAAAATTGGCATATGAAAACTATTGTTTTATATAAATTCGAGTCATATGTAACTCAAAAAAATTATATAATAATATCTTTATTGAAATAATAATCAGAATATTGTAATTATTATTTTGATAATAAATATAAAGTATAACTCAATCATGATAGATAAAATAGGAACATTTATATAAAATAATATAATTGTTATATTTAATATAAAATAATAATATTATACCCAATTCATTTTTGTACGAGATTAAAATCTTAAATAATTGTAAACATATTATAGACTTTTTCATAAATCTTCACTATTTAAGAAGTTTGAATGTTTATGAATAGGAAAAGACGTGTGAGTAAAATATTTTTTTTACTATTGGAGACGAAACACAAAATATGGGGAACCTGAATCTCAGGGTAGAGAATCATCATTCACCAAAATGAGAGAATCTCAAACCGGAATCACCATTCACCAAAATGAGAGAATCTCAAACCGTGAAAAGAGGAAAGGGAATGATTACAAATATCAACCAACGAATTCATTATCCTTTATTCCCTTTTCCCTTTTCCCATTCTGATTCCCCCAACCAAACAACCCCTCAAAGATTAGAATCCACCATGCATCATTTTTTAAGTTAGGAATTTAATTTTTATTATCGTTAATTATGTTTCAGTAAGACGATCCGGGTAAAATTAAATTGATTTTTGATTTTTTTCTCCCCAAAGACGATCTAGGAGAAATCCAAATCAAAATCGTTGAATAAACTAATTTGATTTTGTACCGAGAATATAAAAAACAAATTTGTAGACTCCAACTTGTTAGGATGTTTCAGAACGATTACATTGACCACTTAGTTATATCGTTCTTTAGACCGTTTAGATGTGTATCCTTCGAGGCCGGGTTATAGACAATTCAACGAACAAAACACTGGTTTTAAACATGGATAGAGAAACACTTTGGTGATTGAAAACGACCGGTTAAGGTCCCGACTTTAGAAGAAGGAGCATGAACGGTAATGAGGATCGTCGGGATATATAAGGAGGAGTTTCAATTCTTTGTTTTTACCGCCTTGGCCTTATCATAAGTGTTAACAGATCAGTATTTTTGTGCCAAGATTTGGTGTTTCTACTGCGACTGGCTTGTTGTATCAAGTTAGTGGAGTTAGTTCGAAAAGTTTGGATCGAACTTGTTGGACACTATCACAGTAGAAGACATTTGTCATTTACCTACTCATTCAAATGTCACTTATGTGGTGGTTTAGAATTTTATAGCTACTGCCTTTGTGTAAAGATGATCATCGCATATCTACTCTAAGTGCTTTCAAAATGTAGGCATTTCCCCTAATTATATATGAAGGGAGTGGGATACCCTAACATCCCCATCATTGACAGTTTAATTTTTTTAAATATATATCGTTAATTATGATTTATATCAAGAGTATGTCTCTTGAAATACGGTATTTCCATAAGTTATGGAAAGACCAAGGTTTAAACTGTAAATTTTAAGAAATAAAAATAAAAATTTTGGGTTGTATTAATCGGGTCATTAATCTATCACTCATACATGTTGCATAATAAAATTTTTATATTGTAATTAAAACATTTTACCTTTCAATAATTTCAATTGAACCCCGTCTTTCCATATGTCAATAGAAAGACGGTGTTTCCCAAGACTTTGCCTTTATATCAAAGTGCATTGAGAAACTATTAGACCGGCCTCTTTGGAACTCAGACATGTTCACATTGGGGGAAAAATTAAAATTTTGCGTAATAATAGGATTTTTTTATTAATGATATAAACTAATTTTTAGAATCTCTCAATTCTCAATTCAATGTTCTACTTGATTAATAGTTTAATTTGATCCAAAAAATAGTTGAAGTTTTTTTTGAAAATGAAAATAAGTGGAAAATGAGTCAAATGACAATTGGAGGAAGGGAATGCATGTGAAAAATGGGAGAGGAAGAGGAAGAAGGAAATGCATTTAAGTAAATTTATTTTGGATATGTTTGTTATGCAAAATTCAAGTAAAATATTGATTTGTAAACACATAAAATGACAAATAAAACAATATATCAGGTATAAAATGAGTAACCAACGGCAATTCAATTAAAAAAAATCTAATGTCAAAACTCAAAAGCTCAAACACATACTCCCTCTGTCCCACCCGCATTTGCAGAGAGAAAAGGGAACTAAAATTTTCCAGCTTTGTGAAAATATCGATTTGCCTTTCAAAATCAACCAATTTCCAATTTCACCTTGCTTCTCCTCCAGTTGAATCTTACAAACCCTCCTTGATTCTCCCATCCTAATCTCGTACATGTCCACCTTCGTGCAATGCTAAAACACGCCGGCAAACTCGAGTATGAAATGAAAATCCTTTCCTTAGCCTTCTTCAAGTACAAATTGGGCTTCGATGGATTCTCTGGGCTTCACGACAAGAGCTCATCGTTGTTGGAGCTTGCCTAGGTGGCTGACATTGGCATTGGAGCTGCAGATTTGAGATAGTTATGGATTAAGATTTTGATAAACATGTGGGGATAAATAGGGAGAGGGAATTTGGCGACGAATTTATGGAAGGTGGGGAATAGGAAGAAAGGGAAGATGGCGCGAGAGAATGGTGGAGGCTGCAACGACGGCGGCAGAAAGTTGGAGGAAGTTAGGAGCGGCGGAGTTGTAAGGGTTTGTGATGCTAGCAAAAAGGAGAAGATAGATCTGCATCTTGTGCATAAACGAAGAGGATAAAATATTGGGATGTTGGTTACTTTTGCTAGTAAGTAAGGTTGTAAGAGTAGAAAGTCCTTTGGTCACTGAATATTTCCTTTGTCTTTCTCCTCAATTATCAACGTCGATCTGTCCATTTTTTGTGCATTACCTCGAGTTAAATGGCATATCGACCTCAATATCCCTCTCAATTTTCCAATCAATTTTGGCATAGATGTTCCCACTGCTATGCTTCTGAAACTTATAGTCTGTCGAAATTCGTTCCCATGACGAAGCGGATGATGCCACCTCCGCCTGGATGCCTGACACCACCCTTGTGGAAGAGCCGCTTCCGGAGGACCTGAATATACCAGATCTGGTGGTTACGAGGGCCGTCGTCGGTGAGAGTTGTGGAACCAACAATTCGGGTCTTGCATGGTGAAAATCCAAATTAAAATAGCTAACTATATCGACCCCGGAACCATGGAGGCGGCGATGCTTGTCACCAAACCCTAATAGCAGCGACGCTTGATATCGGAGCCCTAGAAGCAGCGCTCGCTATACCAGGACGGTGATATTGGCAGAAGCCAACTTTGCAACCCTACCAGTGTTGCTAAAAGAGCTCCATCCATGGGCCCTAACGGCAGAGCCTCGTTGGTGGAAGATGGCAATGTCCGCGCAGCCTCGCTGGTGGCGGATGTTGGAGGCACTCGATCCCTGAGCCCTAGGCGCAGTGCATCGCTGTCGGAAGACGATGTTGGAGGTGGTCATCTTTGCAACCCTAGCGGCGGCGCTTCACTGGTTGCGGACGGTGCTGTCTCTAGCAACGAATCTGAAGACACCAACCAATACAACAATGTCGTGCTCTACTTACTTCCTTTTTTAAGGGAGCAACGAGATCCAAGGCGTAGAAAGTAACAGATTTGATATATTCCAATCCGTTCTGGTATTTGAGTCCCAAAAAAATGAGTTCAAGTTTAATGATTTACTATTTCGCTAGTTTTTTTAGATTCAATGGCTTCTATACTTGATTTTGAAGATAACAATGTTTGTTATTGTGAGAAAACGCACGCATGCATTGATTTCTGGTGTTTTTTCGGGTTATGTATTTATGATCTTTGAGCCCAAAAAAGATAAGTTCATGTTTAGTTTATTTTTTTGAGATTCAGTGGATATTTTATTTCATTTTAAAGCTGACAGCGTCTTTTATGCTTTGAAAATGCAGTCCTACATTGAATTCTGGTGTACTGCGGGTATTGTACCCCTAAAATGTTGGAAACAAAAGCAAAAAAATGGTAACAATGAAACCCAAAAAAGGAATAATAAGTTCAAGTTCTGAAGAAAAAAATGTGTCTACTGAATAGGTGACATCTCTTCTTGCCTAGTTATATTTATGTTGTTGATTGAGTCTTGCCGGCTATGCTGAATCTGTTGGTGCCTTTGAGTGATTTGTGTTGTTTATTGAGCCTTGTCGGCTATGTTGAAACTGTTGGTGCCTTTGAATGATTTTTATTGTTTATTGACCCTTGTCGTCTATGTTAAATCGGTTAAATCTGTGGTGCCTTTGAATGATTTGTGGTGTTGATTGAGCCTTGCCGGCTATGTTGAATCTGTAGGTGCCTTTGAATGCTTTGTATGGTTGATTGAGCCTTGTCGGCTGTATTGAATACGTTGTTGATTTGCATCTTCCCTTATACATTTCTAGTTGCCTATTCTGATGTTGTATAGTACTAGGGTGCTTTATGCATCGTCCATGTCGCCCATTTTGCTGCATATTTTGTGCTAGGTTGCCTTACGCGTCATCCCTCTGCCCATTTTGCTGCATATTTTGTGATTGGTTGCCTTGTTTGCTGGTAATCTGCTTAACATCAAAGAAATAAAACAGATTGTATTGCATATTCCCTTAATTATGTGGGTGTTCTGCTGATTGTTACCATATATTGAAAAAAAACACCTTAAAAAGCTGAG
>JAULKK010319663.1:0-11462 GCA_032355705.1 Rubia peregrina
CCACCCATGTTGCTTAGAGGATCACGAACATAGCCTTTGAATGTTTGATCAAGACGTGGAATGTCTTCATTTATGGTAGTAGTCGTACCCTGATCTCCATCAAGCGATGTCATCAAGATAATCAGTCTTCTTCGATAATATATCTGTCAATCTATCACTATTCTAACATTTCTTTGTTAAATATTTTTGCCACTCATCTTCACGTTGTATAACCCCTGTTAGCTCTCTCTTCAATATTTGAATTGAAACCCCTGCTAAGATATATGAGCATCATACTCATGCAAAAAAAAAAATCATGTCGCATTTGTAGTTTTCACCCCGAAATAGCCCCAACAATTTTTGAAAATAGAATCTTTACATGACTACCCAAATCCTTCATAATTCCCTCAACCTTTTTTGATATCCCCAAGACATTAGGATCCTTATAGACTCGGTTCAAATCCAACATAGATAGAGTAATCTCATTAGACATTAGCTAATTCAGTATAATACTCATCCACACAAGAAACATTCTTAGGACCCATTGGAGGTAACCCAATAAATAAAATCAATGCTTTAGGATGAACATGGAACACAAAGTCCTGTGCAGATATACCATGAGTTCAAAAATAAGGATTAATCTAAATGATAGAAATAATATAAATTCATTCAGGTTACATAGAAATATAACCAAACCTAGGATAATAATCTACCATACCTTAGAATAAGAGAATGTATCCTCTTCAACAGACTTATCACCAAAACCAGCACTCTACAGTTCAGCCCCAATAGATTCGGCAGCAGTCTCATCCCATAGTGCACCATTAACCCTATTAGGAGTAGAAAGAACCATATTTCGGTCAATATCGCATCCCTCCAACTCTACTAAATATTAAGTGTACCCATTTCCTCAAGTACCCTAATCAGTCGAAAGTGTTCACCCCCAACCTGTAGAATTTGGAGAAACTCATCATTAGCAGTAGCCCTAGATCTTTCTAACACCTCATCCAAAATATACGTCTCACTAAAACCAGTTACCTCCAGCTTGAGTTTTTGCTCACGAAGTCGAAATAAAGCCTCACGATGCTCAACCTCAGCCATTTTAACATACTTATCTCAGAATAAATAATGAAAATACCTAGTACCCATAAGCTTTCTAACCAGTGCAGAAGGATAGACTAGATAAACAGGACCACTCTCTTTTAGAGCCCTAATCCCCTCACGTAATGATACAATAATCCCATCATTCTCTTTACAAATGACATGTAGCCTTTTTATCTCATCCCTCAATCCAGTGTCGAGTGAGGCCCTTGGCAAAATAGCGATCCCAATTGCCTCTTCAATTTCTTCACTTTGCTGCCACACTCTACAGAAAGTTGGGTGGTTTTGAATAATGCCTCCCCAACATGCACCATCACACTAAAGTTAATAACATATGATTTGAACTCCGAAAACAATTCTTTAGGAAACCTACATACCTCCTTCACATGCCATCAGTCACAGTTACTTCACTATAAACCTTAATCACATTGTCTTCGTTTTCATCAACTTAGGAGAAGCTTTTTTATATATCTCTTCTACATCAATCTTACGCTTAGTACCTCCAAAATTTTCCCTCAAGGGGTCAGCTTCATGATAGATAACATCTGTGCTCGCATTTTGATCATGAGATAGATAATGGTTTTGTTAAGTTACGGGGACCTATATACATTCGTTAGCCAATGCATTTGACACATTTATTATCATCTTTTGTTTAGTTGATAGCTAATTTTAGTTAGGTTTACATGACAAAGTGTTTAAACGGCCATTATTGGTTTTCTTGTCTAAATTTCAAGTTTTGTAGACTTAATTGAAGCTAATGGACACTTTGTATTCACGACCACCTAGATATTCATTTGTGATCTCATTAGTGGGTTTCTCGTAAGTACTTTTTCATTATCTTTTTGTAGAAGGCCATCAGTGAGGGTAGTAGTAGATATTTGAAGGCCATTCGCAAGGATGATAGAAGATATCAAAGACCATTTGCAAGGATGGTAGTAGATTGAAGGCCAGGGACTCTAAAGCATGGTAATAGATGTAATTGTGGCCAAGAAAGGCGGATTCGAAGTTCAAGAAGGCTAAGACCAAAAGGTAAGAAGCAAAGGAATCGTAGTCCAAGAGTTGCACAGGGTTCTGGAAATAATCCGAGAAGAATCGACCCTTGAATGTAGCACAATTGGATTCTTCTTCATAAGTGCTATAAAATCAACCACTGGAACTCTCAAATCTGATCAACACTTCATCCATAGCTGAACAAATAAGTCAGCTGACCGAACCAGCCAAGCCGGCACGAGAAGTAGACCTAGCACGACCCATGCCAAGCAACATGGGCTATGCCAGAGGCCCCATCATGGACCGTTATGCTCACACGAGTCATTTCGGCAGATAAAAGCCATTTTGGTTGTTCCATAGCCTCATTGGCACGAACCGTTTAGTGCAAAATGTCACATGATGCCCCAATCTTTTTTAGGCTAAGTATGGACACAAACCATGTTGATTCACAAGGTCCGTGTCATTTCAACTCCAAAAAATCAAAGACCAATCTACGGCTCATGCCAAACGACACTGGGCGCATGATTCAGAAGTTCAAAATGGAGCATTATACGATGGCCCACGCCAAATGACATGGGGCGCACAGTTTAGAAGTTCAAAACAGAGCACCAGATGATGACCTGTTCCAAGACACAATCTATGTCAGCACAAGGCTAACCGGGTGGCACAACCCATGCCAAGACACACGGTCTGTGTTAGCACGAGGCTAACAGATTGGCATGACCCACTCAAAAACACATTGTTTGTGTTAGCACGAAGCTAACCCGTGTCAGCACGAACCATTCTAGGTTACAAGGCCCATGTTAACATGAGGCCAGCCGAATGGCACGACCCGTGCCATTTTGTACCCCCCGCGCCATTTGCGGTTGCTAAGTTTTTTTAAACCTATTTTGGGCATTTTTCAAGGCTTAATACCCTATTTCTATATATAGGAGTTGTTACTCTTCTGAGGTTAACTAAGTAGGCATAATTTATATTTTCTCTCTCTCTTGGTAGGTAGAAGGAAGAGCAGAGGTTTCTCTCTCTAGAGCACCCATTCTATTTTCCTTCTCTTCTCTTTCTCTTATTTTCCTAAATCCATGACATTTAACTTAATATTTTCTATGAATCTATTTCTTAGGAAGTAGGGATCTTACTTGGGGATAATATTTGTATTCATGTTTTGTTTTTCATTTTGTGAGATTATATAGATCGACCTATAATATGTGTTTTTGTATTATTATTTTGGCTTGTTCTTAATATTCTTATGAATTGCATGGTTGTCACACTTAGTTAGCACACACAAAGTCTACTTTCATGTTGTCGCACTATTTCTTACCCCCCCTTGGGAAGGAAACCTAGATGCGTTTAGGGTAACGATAGTGTGGGTGTGTGCACGTAAGTTCCCGTTGTTAATCGTTACAATCGACCATGCTTTAGTTAGCCAAGTATTTAATTTTAAGGCTTGTGGGTAGAGATAGCCAAAGTAGCAACTAGGATTACCTTTGCAATCCTAGAGCCATTGATAAGTCTCCTACTTCCTTTGCCTTTGTAGGCCTAGGGGTAGTGCACTCGTAGTGTTCCGCCTGGGACTTACTCGCACTTGGGAGAATCACACTTGCACAATGAGCCATTGCAGTTGTTGCACTCTTCTAGTTGTAAATGCGAGGCTGATGGAAGATTTAATATGTGCACATCTACGTGTAGATAGGGGGAAGTTTTGACCATTGTCCGCACTACATAATACAAACACTAGAATATGGTTTAGTTCTTGTATTTGATGAAATCGATGATCAAAATGACATTAATCATGTTATACAAGTATTCCCCAAGTGTTAGTTTATATTTTTAATTCCTTTGATCGTTTGCATGCTAGTAGTTGTTAGTACAAATCCCCCCCAATGACTATTTTTCCAACACTATTTATCCCTAACACGTGGTTGGATTGACAACCCGATCACGATTGTGTTTAGCTAATTATTAGATTCCTAATATTTCTGTGGACGACCCCGGTACTTGTTACTATCTACCATTTTTGGTAGTTTAGTAGTAGGAACGAGAGCAACATACAAATCTCTATCTTTGATCCCTAAAAGTTCCCCTCTCATGTTTTTAATGATGCTCGGGAGGGGGAGGATCATTAAGACGCATAAACATATGACTAAAAGATAGATAAACCTTCAATAACATAACATAGGTATGAATTGAAAAAAATTTAAACAAATAAATACCTTGCGAACCAATATGGCGTCCTACTTTTACAACGCTAGATAGCATTTCCCTTAGAAAATATGTGCTTTTCCTCCACTTTAGTCCTTGATCTACCTCAATATTTTCATTCCATATTAGCATTTCCCCTTGGTCAGAACAACTCACATATACGAATTTATCTTCTTCTAAGTCTTTATAATTATCATGTGAAATCTTTACAATTTCAACACTTTCGATAACATCCTTGAAAGATACCATAGACTCACCAACATCCATTTCATATAACCTATAAGCACTAAACAATGACACACCGAAATCAACAGCAATTTCACGACATAAAATTTCAAAACCAATAAGTATAGCTATTCCATGAGGATGTATCTGAGCTACAGAAACACCATAAGCCTCCAAAATTCTCATAAAATAATCTGGTACAGAGAGTGACAAACCATACTGCAACTGGCATGAATATACACTAAACATATCAAGCGGTGGCCTCATCATGACTCCAGTAGGAGGAATCATAATGTCACATGAAGATAAAAAAAAAGAATGATACTTTTTTAGCAAATCTAAATCATCTAACGTAATAACACTATTGCAATGATACATTTTCAAATAGTTAACAACTAGTATACTACTGAGAGCATTACCCTACTTTTTCAGTCCATGAACAACAACTTCCCAAAAAAAGATAAATTTAATAATGCAGTTATACTTTTGTATCCAAGCAGCCAATGCCTACTTCATTGATATCTTACTATTACTTTGTCAAAAATACGTCCAATAACATGCTACCATGATTATTATTCTTTTTCCTATGTCTCAAAAATGATTACACCAGCTCCATAAACATTCACTCCTTGGCTAGGGGGCTTATGGTATACGCCTTCAGCAACCACATGAAGTCTAAAGTAAATGTAATATAGTAAATCCAACGAACTAGCTAAATAAGGGTTCAGCAAAGAGAAGAGAGGACCTCACTAAGCCCAGAGCTAGAATAGTACCTCGCCTTTGGCGAATCGTTCTAAGCGAACCCATAAAGAAAGATGACTCTTACCCACGATCATGCCACTAAGATCACGATCTAAGAACATGGTCCATGATTAGCAAAGATTACAATAAACCCAACTATAAATGGATGGTTTGAACAATGACAAATGTAATGATATTTTCTCAGATACTATTTATATATTTATCATGCACTAACTTATGCATCGAAGGAAGATCTCGGGGACTTTGCAGGACCTTGTTCTGCAGGTTTTATTAAGCTAGCATGGAGTACTGCGCTGATTCAAGATACATATTATGGTTGTCCAAAAGGAATTCTTCGCATCAACCATGGTCCGTGAAGGTGAATACGCTCCCTTCTTTTTTCCATCGCTACGAGTAAAATGTTTATCCATTTTTGGAGTTGTTATAGTCATTTTTATTGTACTCTCGGATCAATTCATCTTAAAAACTCATTTGTCTCGGATCATTCTCAGAATTCATCTTAAAAACTCAGACTATTCTTCACTCGCTAATTTGCTTTTCTTCTTCACTCTATCTTCTACCACTTTGTAAGTGACCTTCCTTCTTCCACCACCATTGCAAGTGACCTCTTCGGATAATCTAGTCTTTGCTTTGAATCAAAATTTCAATCCTCGAACCGATCAGGGAAGGCTCTAACCAAACATTAAACACTTCACAAATTAAGGAGTTACGATACAAAATTATGAAATGTGATCCTAGTCCTCTAATTGGTAAAGCATAAAAATCATTAAAGAAAAACTTATAATATATCACAATTATAAGTATCAAATGTGCTAAAAAGAGAGTAGAAAATTAGCACATTAACTACTATCATAATAGCACCACCCTCTGACCTTATCACTTTCGAGAGACCAACACAATGACCCTCAATTCCACTAGCTTTGCGCTTAGTGGAAACAACATACTCCTAGCTAGCATCAACCAAATGCTAATGTAATTACAATACCATCCCCACATTGACCGCCGAATGCAATTGCATGTCGGTCAATAGGCACCGATCTCGATAGGCTGTAAAATTCACATGTGCAATAAATAATATTAAATTAAATAAATATCTAATCTTTAGGAAATATTTGCGTAGATACCACACCTGATCTCCCTAGACCTCCCTATCTCTATCGAATAAGAATTCAACTCCCGCATGGAGCTCATTTCTTTCTTCCACTTCGCCTCCCTACCCACAATCATCTTGTCATTCCACAATGACATCGAGTAATTACCATAACAGTTAACATACAAAAATTTATTTTCCTAAGTACCACAGACACTTAGAAACCCTTGCAAACAATTTTTTTCCGATGTAATAGGATATAAAGCCACCCAAGACTCTGTCACATCCACTCCGCTGATGTGATAAAATGTATAAAATAGATCCACACTAAAAACAAATCTTGGCCTTATGACACACCTGCTTAAAACAATAAGTATGGCCACCCACCGGGGATGCAACTGAGAAAGAGCAGCCCAATAAGCCTCCAACATGCTCTAACAAAATCTGGAATGGGCAAGGTTATAATATATTGCAAGTGATGTCCATACACACTGCGAAATCTAAACAGAGGTCTCTGTACCACATTACAAGTGCAAGGAACTCTAATCACAACTAGTCAGAAAGGGATGATGCTTCCTCAACACAACCATATCGGTTAAAGTAAGTACACCATTACAACTACCACCCCCTCCCATTATACTTCAATATTGTAGACACAAGAAGCACAAAAATGTGCTCACCATAACCCACTTTCAGGTAATTGGAAACCCCACAATAAACTAATGCGCTCTATTTAAGTAGATACACAAAGAAATATTTTGAAATGAACGTTAAAACCACAACGGTTGCTAGCACCTTAACCCCCCATTAATAATTCAAAATTCATCCCTAATTCTTTGGTCCACTATCAACTACCGCTAGGAATACATGATTAAAATCCCGGTCACACCTTCCTATGTATCTCTACCCACGAAGTCGATCTCACTTTGCAACCAACTTTTTATCACAATCTAAAGCACCATTACTCTTTCTCTACTAACCCAATTCATATACGTCATTTACTTACTTTAACAAATAAGTATATTCACTTAGCTCGCTAAGATTCCTTGGCTGGGGGAGGGTTATGGTATATACCTCCCTAAGCGAGCAAAGTCCACCAACACCTTGCATAAGTGAACACAAGCAACGGTTCGCTGAGTTTGAGTGGAACCCCGTTTCGGGAAGAGAGAGAATCAACCACCGCAAGCACCCTGACTAGACCATGATTCAACAACAGGAAGCAAATAACGTGGGTTACGATCATGCAACTCACCAACTATAAATCAAGACAAGAAACGATGAAGAAGGTAAGAAAATATTAGTAGAAGTATACACATAATTAGACCTTGACTTTGATGTCGAAGCTTAGTCTTGGGTGCTTCCCCGAGACTCTGTTTGCAGGTGTTCAAAGTAATCAAGAAAGTCATGCTGATTCAGGAAATTATGCTGGCTCATAAGGGAGTCCCTCGCATCACTTGTCAATCCAACAAATCTAAGGAGATGCGCAATCAAAGTTTTGGATGGATCAATCCATACCCTGGCTTTGAGATATTTGGCATTGATATTTTTCATGTGCTTCACATTAACTTTCTTTTCATCCCCGATCATTCTAGTCAAATCTTTTCCAGCAATTTGATTAAGCATGCCTGTTGCTAGGTTAAACAGATGGATCCACACACAAATCTTTGTGACCTACAAACTGGCCAAAGGATAAGTTTCTTCGTATCTAATAAGACATAAAAGGCCATCGTCCACTGTGTTTGGGTCGTTGTTTAGGATGACCAGGATTACAACCTCTGTCTCTAAATCAATTACGATGAAGTTATGATGACTATGAACAATCCATGCTCTCAGACCTAACTGTTGCTAAAAATACTGTAAGAACCTATTGTTTGAGAAATGGAAATTATCAATCCAAAATCCTAGTAGCATAAAATTGAGGCTTGAATTGTGAAAGAGACGATGGTCCTGAGAAATTCTCAACTTACCACTTCTTCTAGAGACACCTCCAAAAACTTTACAAAAGGATCAACATAATGCACTGGATCATCTCCATAACTTAATCTATTTGCATATCCCAAATTTCCCACACACATGTCTTACGAAGAACCATTAGGATCTGAATCAGGCATAAAGCCGTTGAAAACATTCATTTTAGGTTTAAACAAAGAGCACTCTTTTTTTTGGAGAATTAGGAAATGTAGGATGAAAAGGAGAAACCTTTTTTGAAACAGCTTTCGTAGTTGTAATAAACTAGAAAGTCTTGTTTTGTTTAGCTTAGTCATCCCCAATTTATAAACTTGGACTCACCAATACTGGTTAAGTTGAAAGTTGAAAACCGCACCACCAAATTGTGTCATTGTTCTATGAAGAGACTGGCTATGTGAGGAAATTCCAAAGGTTTTGAATTTCTTTCTTCGAATACACGTGTCAAAATTCTGCAAGAGAATGTCTTGGGTTGTGCTACAGTGATTCCTGGTGATCTTGTTTATTGTACTACCCAAAATTAAATCACTTGTCCTCTTCCTCCTTCTCTGTCCATTTTCTTGATTCACCAAAAAACCAAACGTTGAATTTATTTTTGCCATTTCTAACCTGGCCAGGAGTAAATATAGCCCCTGAGAATTTTTACCCTTTTTGGTTGAACATAAATTAACTCCTTGTACCATAAACCTCTTCCTGTGATATAAATTTTGTTCTTTTTTCACTTCTTGGACTCACTTCCAAACAAAAAGAAATGAAGAGTTCTTTGCTGGGAATCAACAAATCGATACTTGAAAACAATGCCACCTCTAAAAAGTTATCGTTGCGTGCACATCGTAAAACATGTACAGTGCAATCTTTCATATGCCCATGTTGTATGTAGAAGCCAAAACGAAGTGATAGATCCATCTTGTTAAATTTTGAAGCCCACTATGAGTTGAAATCCTGGAGCTCACTTGAGAATTAAGAATAATACCGACATAGTTCTTTAATTGAATCAAACTTTTTCCCGACAGGGAAATCACTCTCCTTGAGCTGCCCTCCCAACTGACAACGCTGGGCTGGGCTAATGCACTAAACGAAACTGCACTTTTCTTTAAGGAGAAATTTGTTCCACCAAAACAAAGTTACTTTTAGAAAAGAAATTAAACTCGTTACTTACTCCCGTTCTTCTTCCTTGGAGCATGTGCAATGTGAGTTTATTTGTGGTTTCTGATTGGAAAGAAACCACAAAAGTACCACAATGGGGCTTTCTTTGTGGTTTCATTTAAAAGAAACCGAGGGACATGTGGAGTAAATAGAAATTGCCCCATACTAACGTACTCTTCCATGCTTGGGCACGCGCTAACGCACGAGCCCTTTTTAGTCCCCTTGGAGACATGTGGCAAGTTATGGTTGGACCACGTGTCCCAATTGGCCAAACTGACCCATTTTTTCCAGGGGTTTGGGACTTGTGACAGCACCCAATTGGGCCACGAGTCCCACTGAAAATTCATTAAAAAATTAGTTGTTTCAATTTTTTTAAAAAACTTTAATTGTTTTCAAATTTCAAATTTCATTTATATTTTTATAAATCTTTATTTTTTCAATTTTTAATTCAATTTTAAAATATTTTTGAATAAAACAAAAATATATTATATTATTAAATTTCACATTTTAAATATTTTTGGGTGGAAAATTTATTTAAATTAAATATTGAAGTTAATTAATAAGTATGATAGAGAAAATCAAGTGAGTTTCATGAAGTGATTTCTTAAAGGTTTCTATCATTGTGTTATAAATATGGAGTCGTTTCTTTGTGATTGTTTTTAGTGAGGTAGAAGAGAGAAATTGAGAGTTATATTGTATTTAATGGAAAGAAGTTCCACTCCCCAGTGCTTGAACTTCTATGGTTTTTTTGTGGCGTAATCACGTGGGAAAGTGCCAGTTTGGTAAGAAAGATATTAGTTTAGGGTGGTTGCTCTTTGTTCCACCCGCTTAACAATTTCTTTGGAAAGAAACCACAAAACCCTCATTGGAGGATTTTTTGAGTGGATCTCCTAACAGGCGGTGTGTCCATAAAGTTATGAACATACCACTTATTTTTTACCTTATACACTACATTTGTTAAATTATATACTAAAATTAGAAAATAATTTTTATATTATATATTTTCATATTTTCATATTCAAATACACATTATTATTTGTTTTAACTTTTAAAATACAATATTTAAATTTTATAAAAATCAAAACATTTAAGGTAAAAAGTACAGTGGACTGTCGATAGCTTTAAGGAAATGACACATTTCTTGAGACTTTCTCTGTTGTAAAATTAAAGAATCATAAACAATGTTATGCTTATTAAAGTGTTTATATAACACAATAAATTTTATATGAAATATAGTATTTTAAAACTATTTCATAACCATCAGTATATCAAAAATGATTATATGTTAGAAATTAAATGTTGAACTTGAATGATATATGATAAAAATAATAATCAATTAATTAAATTAAAATATAGATTAATAGTATTCCCTCTATCCAAGGTGAACTTGCACTCTTGCTTTTTGAACACTATTCTCCATCAAACTTTAATCACATATTTGAATAGATATATGAACAATAATATTATCGTATATGATATTGTTCAATTCGTCATAACAAGTAGTTTCTAAATATCAACTTTTTGTTATTATACGTAGATAAACATATTAACGGTCAAACATGTCTCTTGAACGGCATGCAAAAAGCAAGAGTGCAACTCTAGCTGGGACGGAGAGAGTATCATTTCTATAATTATTTTTTGAATTTTAAAAAAATTACTTCAACATAATTATTTACAAATATTATAAACAATAAATAATGTAATAGAACTACTGCCCCTGCCCCATTTCAATCTGCACACTTTGACTTTCAACCGTTGACTTGAAAAATGTTTGATCATTAATATTTTTCACAAGAATAATTTAAATTTGTGAAAAGGTCATTTTTTAAAACATACATCCTCCATCTCACTCTAAATTGCTTATTTACTTTTTCACGATTTTCAATGAGCATGTTTGACCGTAAATATCTCTAGTTACATACTCCCTTCGTCCCGCTATAAATTGCTTACTTTCCTTTTTAGTCCGTCCCACTATAAATTGCTTAGTTTGAACATTTCCTTATTT
>JAULKK010319673.1:0-11461 GCA_032355705.1 Rubia peregrina
GCTATGTTCGAGGTACACTTCATTTCGGTCTCACATTTCGTTCTGCTAGTTCTCCTGAGGTATTGGGGTATTCTGATGCTGATTGGGCTCCCTGTCTGGAGACTCGTCGATCTACTTATGGATATGCTGTCTTTCTTGGTGGGAATCTTGTCTTTCTCAGTAGTTTAGTCATCAATTTGTGTTGCAAGACATTGTGTAACTTCTGATCCAACAAGTACTTCAGACTCTGATGACTACTCCTTATTCTGAAACGAACTCCTATCAAATAATGCTTCCATTTCTCCACTGCCATTACCAATGCTAAAAGCTCTTTTTTATAAGTTGATATCAATAATTATATTATAATTTTTTTACTCAAATAGGCTATAGGTCTACTATCTTGCATTAGAATTGCCTCCATTTTTTTCAGCAGATTCATCTGTTTCCATGAAAAAGGGCTTGTAACGTTGTGACCTCTTTAAATTAAAATTTGAAGTTATCACATTTTAAAGTTTCATAATTGCTGCAGTAGCTTCCTCATCCCGGCGGAATACTTCCTTCGTGAAAAATATGTGTGGTTTACAAATAACACCATATCCAATGACGAGTCTATATTTCCTCAAAAAATGATGACTCTATATAATATTATGTTAGTCATCAGAATCCTCTGAGTTCATTTAAAGTTTTTGGAGCAGGCCATTTGATCAACACATAATCTACTTTTTGTATGTCCCTTCCCACCCCTTCAACAAAAAATAACATGGCCCAAGTAGAATACTTTTTGATTCATTAGCTCATTTAACTTTTAATTTCAAATAAAGTTATATATTTTATTCCTAAATGTAAAGTCCATATTTGTTAATTGGCAATTTGTGGAAATTATGCAAATGTGGAATGTTGTGTTGTAACATTGATTTTGGTATGACTTGCGAAGAAAGGAAGTTTGATGTGTAATCCGAGAAGCATATATTCCATCCAAGTTTGTATTTGATTGTGGAATATATCAATTCCTATATTTATGTGATTGGATTAGATTTATGGAATATGAATTGATATGGAATTTCGGCTATGGCTAAGATATGGATGAAATACTCTAATTCCTTACTTTAAGGGATTAGATTTGGTAATTACTATCTCCAAGGGATTTGATTGTTATCAGAATATTTTATGGAGAAGGAATTCTATTCGCACAAGAAATCTACCACGTGCGAAGACTTTATGTAGATGGACATTCTGGCTGAGCTACTTACGAATTTCAAGAGAAGAAAATATGCATTAAGATTTTATACTTCGATAGTAGCTGAGAGTTGTTACCTGTGTTCCAACATAATCAAAACTCTTTTGATCTAAGTTCAGAATCAGATGTCTTAATCCCTCTGGAGGAGGAGATCTAGCGTTGAAAAGTATCGAGATCAGAGGGAGTCTGATCAAGGAGGATCGGTAGGAAGGGGAGCTTGCAAATTCCCACTTTGTAATTAGAGAAGATAAGTATAGTTGTATGGTGTACATTGTACTCTATCTTTCTGATTAGTGGATTAATTTTGAACTGGGGTAGGCCCTGCAAACGTAGGTGAATTTCACCAAACTGCATAATCAAGTTTGTGTGTCTCTGTTATTACTTTTACATACTTGGTTAGATAACTAATGTTGGAACATAGTTGTGGTAATTAACGAATTTAGGTAAAACCAAATTTCATTTTGTATCATAGCTAAGTCACTTACTCCTACCTTGGTTGTGTCAAGGAAAATGTGATTTGGTTTTACCATGACGGCCAAAGAAGGAGCTTCAGTGTCTCAGCCACCATTACTGGAGAGAACAAACTACAACTATTGGAAGGCACGCATGAGAGTGTTCATCAACTCACTAGATGAAATAGCATGACACTTTGTGGAAATAGAATGGAGTCATCCAATTGAGGATGCAGAAATTAGTTCAAAAGAAAAGGTAGGAGAATCATCAAGAGTGAAGAAGAAACTTAAAGATAAAGCAACATGGACTCCGGGTGCACTTAAAGCAGCTATGGAAAACTCCAAAGCATTGAATGTCATCTTTACTATAGTAGTTGAAAGTTAGTTCAAACTCATCTCCATGTGCAATCAGGCAAAGAAAGCTTGGGATATTCTACAAACTGTGCATGAGGGAATAAGTCGAGTACGTGAATCCTAGCTTCAAATGTTAGCCACGAATTTTGAAATTGAAGATGGAGGAAGATGAGACCATTGCGACATTCAATGGAAAGCTGAGAGATATATCAAATATGCCATATCAACTTGGGGAAACTTATAAGGAGGCAAAACTGGTGAAGAAGACCCTGCGATCATTGCCTCAAAGATTCTCTATGAAAGTTGTCGTTATTGAAGAAGCATGAGATGTGTCTAACATGACACTGGAAGAACTGATGAGATCTTTGAAAACTTATGAGATGACTCTAGAACCACCCACAAAAAAGTGCAAAAAGACTTAGCATTAAAGGCTTCTTCATCCAAGACAGACCATGATGGTGAAAGTGATGATGGTATTGAAGAACTTGCATTAATCACTAAGAATTTATCAAGAATGTTGAAGAAAGTGGTGACCATAAGACCACAAGATAAAGATGCTGGAAGTGGGAATAGACCTCGGACATAAGAATTTGGAACTAACCGAGGAACACTATTTGAATGACCCAATCAGCAGTTCTTAAGAAATCAGAATGGTGAAACGAAGCAGTCTGGAAGGATGCAATGTAGAGAATGTGAAAGATACAGGCATAATCAGGCTGAATGTGCTAATACACTGAAAAAGCAAGGAAGATCATATGTAACCTCATGAAGTGATGATGATGATGAGGAAGAATAAGAACTCAGCAACAACTATGTAGCTTTTGGAGCAAAAATAAATGATATGGCTGAAACATCCGATGCATGTTCCAACATAGTGATGGCTGAGAAATATGTACGTTCCAACACAGAAAAGCTGAGTGTTAATGCCTCAAGTGATGATAACAGTCAGGAAGTGAATAATGAAGACATTTATAATGCATACCAGGACATGTAAGAGATGTGGCTTAAAGTTATCAAGGCTAACAAAATTATCAAAGCCGATAAAAGTCAACTTGCTGAAAGAAAGACTGAACTGGAAGATTTAGTTGAAAAACTTGAGATCTATATTGAACAACTAAAACAGAAGTTAAGGTTGACAACTGAGAGGGTTGAGATAACTGAAGCTACAATCATCAAGTTGAACACTGGAAAGGAAAAACTAGATGATATATTGACTATGAGAAGAAACTTTGGAGATAGATAAGGAATAGGCTATGACAAAGTGGAAACCGGGACTATAAACTTCAAGGCAGAAATACAGACTATGAAGAAGAAAGTGATGAAGACACGACGATGCAAACCTATTTTATGTCACTACTGCTCCTATCAAGGTCACATACGAGAACAATGTCTTAGGCTACTCAGAGACATTATGAATGGACGACAACTATCAGCATGTTCCAACATGGATGATAATCTAAGATCCAAATTGGTCAGGAAGGTATGGATCCCTAAGCGTACCACTACATTTCTGGTTGCTCACACCTCTCTTATTTCACACTCTAGAGATTCGTGGTACTTTGATAGCGGGTGTTCTTGTCACATGACTGGAACCCATGAGTACTTGACAAAGATAAAGCCATATTATGGTGGTTTTGTTACTTTTGGAGATGGAAAGAATAGTCGAGATGTTGGCAAAGGTGAATTGTAGATCAAAGGATTTCCAATTTTCACAAGCGTCTTACTTGTGGAAGATCTGAAAGAAAATCTACTAAGTATCAGTCAGTTATGTGATGATAATATGGATGTAGAGTTTCACAAAGACAAATGCATCATAAAAAAAGGTGAGGATAAAGTACTCTTAGGAATACGATGTCCAGACAATTGCTACTTGTTGGAATAAGAAGTGAGGTATCTCATATCAAAAGAAGATGAAGGAACCATGTGGCACTGGAGGCTCGGACATATCAACTACAAAATGTTGGTAAAGATTGCAAACTCTAAAGCAGTTAGAGGTATGGCTACTCTTACAAATAAAAAAGAATTGTATGTGAACCATGCCAAAAAGGTAAACAAATTCGATCACTTCATTCACATGTTCAGTATATTGCCACATCAAGAAATCTCAAATTATTACACATGGATTTAATGGGTCCTGTCAACACACCTAGTCTGACTAGCAAGAAGTATATTTTTGTATGTGCTGGTGACTTTTCTAGATTCACTTGGGTGGCATTCCTCAAAGAAAAATCTAATACGGTTGATGTATTCAGAAGTTTGGTGATCAAATTACAAACAGAAAAAGGAAGTCTGGTTGGGAAGATTGTGAGAATTCACAGTGGCCATGGAAGAGGATTTGAAAATTCTCAGTTTAGTGACTTCTGTGATGAACTTGGCATTCAACATGAATTTGCAGCACCCATCACACCTCAACAGAATAGTATTGTTGAGAGGAAAAATATAACTGTACAGGAGATGACTAGAGTTATGTTGACAGAGAAAAATGTTCATAAGAAATTGTAGGCAGAAGTAATCAACACAGCCTGCTATAGAATAAACAAGGTGTACCTTTGTCCATTCACTAATAAGACATCGTACGAGATCTAGAAAGGAAGGAAACCAAATGTTTTGTATTTTCATGTCTTTGGCAGTAAGTGTTACATTCTCAGAGATAGAGAGCAATTGACAAAGTTGGACAACCGCAGTGATGGAGGAATTTTTCTGGGTTACTCAATGAATATTCGTGCCTACAGAGTGTAAAATCATCGTAAAAATACATTTATGGATTCTATTAATGTGATTGTAGATAATTGATATGGGAAGCAAGTATCAGGAGAAGAAGAAGAACTATCCCTAGATCATATTCCATCACAGAACACTGACAGATCAACAAGTCGATGTTGGAACACCAGAAGATTCATAGAATCCGACTAACCCTGAAGATTTAGATGTTGGAACATCCATTCCCAGTACTCATATTCCAACACATGCATACCCTGAAACTAGTACCAAGAGAACTCGTTCACTGCCACGGGTAAACTATAGGGAACTTGCATGACCACAGTGCTTCATCTCTCTCATTGAACCAAAGAATTATAAAGAAGCTCTCTTGGATGAATATTAGATTGCAGCTATACAAGAGGAACTTGGATAGTTTGAACGGAATGATGTCTGGTACTTAACTCCTCGTCCGAAGGGTATTAATGTTAGTGGCACCAAGTGGATTTTCAAGTACAAATCTGATGCTGATAGTCAGATTACTCGAAATAAAGCAAGACTAGTGCCTCAAGAATACACTCAAGTATAAGGAGTTAATTTTGATGAAACTTTTGCACCAGTTGCTAGGTTAGAATCTATTCGGATCTTACTTGTTATTTCATGCACTATGGATTATACCTTGTACTAGATGGATGTAAAAAGTGCTTTTCTGAATGGAGTGGTGAATGAAGAAGTCTATGTCAAGCAACCTAAAGGTTTTGAAGATCCTCACCATCCACATCATGTATACAGACTAAAAAAGGCACTGTATGGTTTAAAACAGACACCTAGAGCATGGTATGAGTGAGTGACTACCTTTCTCATTAAGAAAGGTTAGCATCGAGGGGGAGTAGATCACACTCTATTTGTGTTGGATAGATCATCAAAAAAATTAATCACTCAAATTTATGTTGATGATATTGTTTTTGGCTCTACCTCACAGTCTATGGTTTATGATTTTGTCACCCTAATGCAGGATGAATTCGAGATGATCATGGTTGTAAACTCACTTATTTTCTATGACTTCAAGTGAAGCAAGAAAAGAATGGATTGTTCATCTATCGGAGTAAATATGCTATGAATTTGGTAAAAATGTTCAGTTTAAGCAACTTTGAACTAGTTAGAACTCCAATGAGAACCACAAAAAATGGGGAAGGATGAGAAATGTGTTGTAGTTGATCAGAAACTGTACAGAAGTATGATTGGGAGTTTACTTTACCTTACAATCAGTCGACTAGACATATGCTTCAATGTAGGGGTATGTGCGAGATTTCAGGCGAATCCAAAGGAATCACATTTGACTGCAGTTAAAAGAATTGTTTGATATGTAAGTGGGACTTCTGGGTATGGAATTTGGTATTCTAAGAATCAAGACTCAATTCTTATTGGCTATAGTGATTCAGATTGGGCTGGTAATGCAGATGATCGCAAAAGCACTACAAGTGGTTGTTTCTTTACTGACACTAATTTGGTTTCTTGGTACAGTAAGAAACAAAATTATATTTCCTTGTCAACTGCTGAAGTTGAATATCTTGCTGCTGAAGTTGGTATGCACAATCATTATGGATTAAACAAATGTTGAAAGACTATGGTATTCATCAAGGACCTCTGAAAATTATATGTGACAACAAAAGTGCTATTGATATTTCAAAGAATCATGTTTAGCATTCTCGAACGAAGCACATTGATATACGGCACCATTTCATTTGAGATCTTGTGGAAAGAAAGGAGGTTATAGTGGTCTATGTTCCAACATCAGAGCAATTTGCTGATATTTTTACAAAACCTCTAGATTCAGCCACATTTGAGCTCCTAGGGAAACACTTAGGTGTGTGCCATATTTGAGGTATTTTATTTACAAGATTTTATGTAGCTTTAGATTTTTTGTTCAGAAAACTAGAAAGACACAAAAAATAGAAAAAGAAAAGAACAAAAATATGGAAGTGGTGCTTGCATGTTGGAATGTGGAAAGTTAATATGTAGAGAGAGAATGATTTGACGGCTGACAATTGAAAAGGCAATTATGATCTTAGAAAGAGAAAAGGCTGGTACGGTTATTGAGGAAAGGAAAGTAAACTTTCAAAATTTTCACCTTCCAACTTCCCCTCAATTTTTCTCTTTTACGCAATCTTTTTCTCTTTTGATTTCCCTGGCTTCATGATATTTTGCTTGGATTTCTCATGTCAAAACTCTAAAGCAGAGAGGTAGAAAGTGTTTAGGAGTCTCAACAATTTTCTTGCAGCATTACCACACCTCACATTCACCAAACTAGACATGGAAAAGTCCAGTGCTTTGAAGATTTTTGGAGAACCTGACCAGAGGCTGAACCTGACAGAGAGAAACATGCTGGAGCCTTGGGATGGTGTTTAAGAACTAGGTGTGGAGGTTGTTCGGTCACCACCAGTTTAGCCGGTACAAGATCCTACTCTACCCGTCAAAATCAAGGTATTCTGGGAAACATATTTTACCTTTAATGGTCAAAATTTCAATTCCCTAGATGACTGAATGAAGTATTATATGAAGCATAATAAAAAAAAGGTAGACCTAAGGGAGGTATAAGAGCTTGTCAGGTAAGATAAATGGCTATGACTTAAGCCATATGTTAAAGGGAATTATAGGTGCATTCAGTACGTGGATGAGTGGAACCCTATATTAACTAAGTTAGATTGCATAAAACATGAGGGGAAGAAGGTTATGTGCATGTATGCTAGGGCTCCTGGGCCGAGAAAGCTGAGGCTAAGGAGAATTAATGATTGACCGGAGGAACTAGGTGTGCTAAGCTCTGCAAGCTACAAGGCTATGCTTATTTATGACCCTATAGTTGCTGAGAACTTGGAAGGTCTGAGAAATGCACAACCACCATTTATTGTGATTGATGATGATGATGCAGATGTTGCTGATATGGAGGTTGAGGATGAACCAGAGGAAGGCATTGTCATGATGTTCAAACATCAGTAAATAAATAAGGTTATGATTTGGGTGGTGGACCTAACCATGTTTCAACACCAGCTGAAAGTGAACAGGTTGAGGGAATTGAAAATGTGGAAGTTCTAAGTCCCTAGGAAGAAATAGGGGAGAGAATACTGATGAACTTGGATTAGAGAATCGGGTTATTGATAATTCTGAGGAGGATAATGGTGGAGACATGAGAGATAAAGAGGATGCTGAGGGAACTGTTCATGGCTTTGATGATGTTCCAACATCAGGCCAGCAAGTGAATGAAGAGATTGGGATAATTGATGTGGAGGCAAGTGGCGATGGAACCCATGTTCCAACACAGAGAGATGATGCAGAGAACCTAATCTACTCAAGTGATGAGGTTTTGGATGAATTTTTGCAAACCCTTCCGAGAAGGTCCAAGAGAAAGGCACCTGCATCTGAGCCTATGCAATCTGAATCAAAGAAGAGAAAAGGGAAGACCAAAACTAGCCAAATTTCAAGACTTGCCCCTTCATCTGAAGTGGCACTTAATTATGAGTTCTTTAACGAAGAATGTCTGGAAAGTTGTAAGCCAGAAGAAGATCATTGCAGAGAGACATGTTGACCTGACCGCCTACAAGAGCTGTTGATTTACTGAGTTTCTGGAGTATTTGTGGTTCACAACAGCATCAGAATTTGGTGCAGGAGTTTTATTCAAACCCGATGTAAGGAAATCTAGACACTGAATCAGTTTGGTACAATGGAGTTTATGTTCGAGGCAAGATGGTAAAGATTCTCTGGGGAACTGATAACCAAAGTGCTTAGGCTGACTAACTCAAAATTTAAGACTGTTTATCCTGAGGATTTTTCAGTAAACTGTGATCAGATTCTGATAGAACTCACAGGAGGGTATCAGAAGTGGCTAGCTCAAGGAAATGCAACAGCTTCAAGCCTCAGCACCAGATACTTCTGTTTATTTCCCCGATTGCCATAAACAGTTGGATTCCTTCTTCTAAAACCATTTCCTTAACCCGAGATATGGCTAAGTTTTTATGTTGTGTTGGCACTAAGACTCCTCTGAATTTTGGTCTCTTTATCCAAGAAATCATAGTTGAGCATGTTGGTTCATCTCGGGTTAAGAACTATTTTCCGTATCCTTGTATAATCTCTAGGGTTCTGAAAGGAGAAAGGGTGAAAGTTGAGGAGAGTGATGTAGTGGTATCTGTTGTGCCTCTCAAGCCAAACAAGAAGACCTTCTATTTAAGGCAGTAAAAAATCTTCCTTGGAAACCATCAGAGGCTGGGACCTCCTTAGATGCAGTACTGAAAGTCACAGAGGCTAAGAAGCTGGCAATTCAAGCCAAAATTGCAGCTTTGAAAGTCCAGTTAGCTACTCTTGAGAAGGAATTGAAGAAGTTGGATGCTGGTAGTGAGGCCCAGACCAATGCAACTGATCACTTTTGAAGAAATTTTAATCTCTTCGCTTAGTATTTCTGATTTTTTTAAAAAATGAATTTGGCATGTATTATGGCCCCAAGGGGGAGTATTTTTGGGTTTCTTAATATTTTTTTGGATTTGGATTTTGAATTTCTGGATTTTATGATATCATTTTGGGCCTAGCTAGAAGCTATGGGCTGGTTGGAATTCTTATGGATAGTTTTTATGGGTTTGGTAAAATATGATAGTATTCTCGGATTTCTGACATTCAGTTGGACTGATGTTCCAACATGGGGTAAACTGGTTTCTGAAACTTTGTGTCTTTATGACTGTCTAATTGATGTTCTAACATGGGTGTTGATGATTATTGGTTGGAGTTGTGAGATTCAGAGGGAGTTATATCAGTGTGACAACATCCATATTGATTTGATTGATCTATTTGCATAATTGACGTTTTGAGAATCCAAAAGGGTTGATGGGTCCACAAAATGTCAAAAGGGGAGATTATAAAGTCCATATTTGTTAATTGACAATTTGTGGAAATCATGCAAATATGGAATGTTGTGTTGTAATATTGATTTTGGCATGACTTGCGAAGAAAGGAAGTATGATGTGTAATCCGAGAAACATATATTCCATCTGATTTGTATTTGATAGTAGAATATATCAATTCCTATAGTTATGAGATTGGATTAGATTTATGGAATATGGATTGATATGAAATTTCGGCTAAGGCTAAGATATATATGGATGGAATATTCTAATTCCTTACTTTAAGGGTTAGATATGGTAATTCCTATCTCCAAGGGACTTGATTGTTATCTATTTATTTTATGGAGAAGGAATTTCATTTGCTCAAGAAATCTACTACGTGCAAAGGCTTTATATAGATGGAAATTCCGGTTGAGCTACTTACGAATTTCAAGAGAAGAAAATCTGCATTCATATTTTATACATCGATAGTAGCCGAGAGTTGTTACATGTGTTCCAACATGATCAAAACTCTTTTGATCTAAATTCAGAATCAGATGTCTTAATTCCTCGGGAGGAGGAGATCTAGCGTCGAAGTATCTAGATCAAAGGGAGTCTGATCAAGGTGGATCGGTAGCAATGAGAGCTTGCGAAATCCACAAGTTGTAATTAGAGAAGATAAGTATAGTTGTATGGTGTGCATTGTACTATATATTTCTTATTAGTGAATTTATTCTGAATTGGGCTAGACCCAGCATACGTAGGTAAATTTCACCGAACTGTGTAACCAAGTTTGCGTGTCTCTATCTACTTGGTTTTTAAATAATTTTGGAACAGAGTTGTGGTAATTAACGGTAAAACCAATTTCACTAAAAATAATAATTAATATATAACTTATTTTATATAAAAATTTATAATATATCTCAAAACTACATATAATTAAATTTGACAAAATATTTTAAATAATTTTATTCATAATATTTTTTAAATCGGTATAGCTTTTAAAAGATATAAGTAAAATTTTATTTTAATAAATTGTATGTTATTCAGATAATAATATTAATCTCATATTAAACACATTTAGATAAAATATAAAATGATTTTTCCGATCTCTATAATAAAATCCTAATTTCAATCAGGTCCGGTCTTAGCATGAGGCAAATGATTTTTTTTTACTCAGACCTTCAATTCAAATATTACACGTAGAAAATTGACGATGAAGTTTGCCTAAATAATTTTCTTTTACTCCTATGTAATATCCTATTTTATAAATATAATGCACCATAAATATTTTTTCTAATTTATTTCACGTCTTTAAAATGTTAGGGCCGATCTGAATACTACGTGGCACGATTAAATAACAGCCTATCACAATGTAGGGGTAACTTGCATTACACTTCAACGTCAATTTTCTGAAGTGTCTGCATTAATTTGACGAGTCCCATTTGTTGTCTTCATAGTGAAGTGTGAAAGGAGAGCAATAACAAACGCAGCATCATATTCATGCAGTTGATTAACCAAATTATTGGATAAACTTATGCATACTAATTAATAGCAGCCAAAAAAGTTGGAAATTATTGCTGGAGAAAGGACAAATTTTTAAAGTAATTAAAAGATTTAGCATCCAAAAATAATGTGACCTAGTAATACAATTTGGCAAGAAAGACGTCTATTTCTGGGGGGGAAATGGGAGCGAATTTAATTTGAAAATTAACTTTTAGTTAGCTTTTAATTTTTAATTTATCACTTAATGGCAAAGTCTTGGGAAATACCTTCTTTCCATAATGGAAAGACGGGTTTAATTAGAATAATAAAAGGTAAAAGGTTTTAGTTGCAATATTAAAATTTTATTATGCAACATGTAGTAGTTATAAAGT
>JAULKK010319682.1:0-11461 GCA_032355705.1 Rubia peregrina
ATGTATAGCTCTTGTACTCTATAAATTGTAACACCCTTGCATGAATAATATTATTCTGAATTACACATTCACAGTTATTTATGATTTGTTAAAGAGAAAATTTAAGAATGACGGTCTGTCCATAAGTTTATGCACTGTAATTTTTCTTAAATGTTACAATTTTCTTTTCTAAAATTTAGAGTTCGTCTCTTGGAAGACGGATTTTCCCAAGTTATAAAAAGACCAAGATTTAAACTGTCAATTAGAAGAAATCAAGATAAAATTTTCGGATTGCATTAATCAGGTCACAAACATATAACTATTGCACGTTGCATAATAAATTTTTAATGGTGCAACTAAAATCCTTTACCTTTCTATTATTCTAATTCAAGCTCGTCTTAATTTCCACATGTCTATGGAAAGAAGGTATTTCCTAAGATTTTGCCTAAAATATAAATATTTTATTTTAAAAGTTAGAACAAGTAATAACGTGTATTAGAATGAGAAAATATAAAATATATAACATAAAAAATATTTAAAATTTAGTATGTAATTTAATAATTACAGTGTATAAGTTTAAAAGTACAGTAAACTGTCCATAAATTTATGATCAGACTGCTTGTCAAAATACCCACTAAAGAAAAACTATGTTGATTACATGTTGAATACAGTTATAAAAATATAAATATTTCCTCATTTTGAATTTAATTGTCCGATTTTTTCCATTATTTTAGATGGACATGCATATTTAGTGTTAATATTTTGCGATAACAACATATAAAATTCGATATTTAGAAATTATGTGTTATGTCGAATAAAATAAAATCATATATGATTGTACTGTTACTTATATATATTTATTTATATATTGTTAGATATATATTGATTATATCATGCAAAAATTAAATAGTAATAAGTGAACGAGCAATTTACATATGCAAGAATAATAAAATTTCAATAATTATTCAAGCATACAATCAGAAAGATTTAATTACAAATAATTAAAGCATACGTGCAATAAATAAATCACGTTTCAAGAAATAACAAAATGATGGAGTCACGAGTAAACTCCCCGCTCTTGAAACAAATGAGTCCCGTTGTGAACATCGTTCCTTATGATAAAACCATTGAATGTAACAATTAACACATAAGAGTTACCTCGTATTCACGCAAGACCCGAGAGACTATTACCTCGACAAAACAACAGATTGATACTTTGAGAAAGACAGATAGAATACTTAAGTTTAGACTATGGAGAGACTTGAGAAATGGTGCGAATTTCCTGGATGACTTAGAGGCTCTATTTATACTACTCTAAGAGACCCTATTCATGGAAACATGTTATTCTATTTATTTTTTCTGTAATTAGAGAAAAATATTCTCCAATCACCAACTCATCAAATTCGAGATTATTCCAAAAATAATGGAATTAAATCTGCTGGAAATGGAAGAAATATTTGCAATATTTTTCAGCATATTAAATATGGTAAATCGCGTATTCATTTGAGATAAGATATCGCACAAAATATGGAATATTTTTGTTCTTATTTCTTAATAATTACAAACAAGAAATTCCATATATATTATGCGATTAGGCCTTCCAGATAATTTCATGCAGTCCATACGCATAGTAGGCAGTCCGGAGGGAAAAAATAATTATGGGCCAACTTCCGCCCAATTTTTCTCTTTCACGTGTGACATTTCAAACGTCCATATCTCATTCACCCTTGATCCATTTTGAGAGTTTAAATAATCAATTTTATAGTACTCGCGGAGGAGAAGCAAAAAATGACATTCACTGAACCTAAATCCATTTGGGTTCCACTCAAAACAATGCCCAAAAGTTGACGAATATCAACCTTAACCATCATTTTTCACAATCCCCCACATGAATAGATATTGATTTAGGAATCAGAAAAATTACGCCCGACATGGAGTTTGACTTGGTAATAGATTTATTTCAATGGTATAAATGTTGCATAAGATAAGTAGGTGTCACCTTTGAACTTTCCCTTGAGAGAGTACACTAAGCCCACTGGTTAGGAAGTAGACGCGATGTCCTTGACCTTCCCCTGCCGCTTGTGTGAACGACAATGCAATTCCCACAGACAAACTTCCTAGCCCTTGCACTTTCCTCATTTGTGTCCATTAATCAGGCCATGTGATACGAATATCAAAGGGATATAGGGAAGGTGCACGTAATTGTATGACATTGTCATTGGAGTAAATTTATAATTTTAATGATGGATACGTGGAAACATTTCATCGTGTGCATGAAGACGAAACATTTGACTATCATTCCAGGAAAGTCTAGAAGACTTTTGCTAAGAATAGACAATACTCATTTTCCCACTGATTTTTAGTGAGGTTGTGTAATCTGGACATAATTATAAGTGGAAAACATCGACAACCAAAATGATACTGATGTCCTTCCTTGTTCCAAGAAGCCCAGAAGAAAGAAGCCATTATTTATAAACTTATAGATTATAAATTTTATAAATTTATAAATTTTAACATTTGGCCACATGGGCCCTGTAATAGGTAGCTTTTTGGCTGAATACTATTAGTTAGTTGGTTGGTTAGTTATTTAATTAATTTGTTAATTTTGGCTATGGCATTGAAGTTTCAGCTGAGATTTATTTATTTTAGGATTAGATTAGGAAATTTAACTGTAGTTATTTTAGGACAAAGAAGACAAATCTTATTTGAACTAGGTTTCTGCAGAATCCTTTATTCTTTGTGATTGCCGATTTCTTTATATAAAAAGGAGAGATGGCCGAGATTTTTATTACACTTTTATCAATCATATATTCATAATTTTGAGTTATTCTCATTAATTTTATTGTTGCTTAACCCTTCGGGCTAGTTCAGTCTTCAATCTCCTTTGCAAGCTAATTCTGCAGGCTAGTTAGTTTATAAAGAACCCTTGTGATCTAAACCTGTGGGCTATTTAGAGAACAAGTCAGAGTTGAGTGTACCATACGGGCTAGACGTTGCAATTTTGTGCGTGTGAGCTAGGTTGGGCGAGATGCCTAGTTCAGACAAAGATTTGATATTCCGCAATCCAGAGTCTTCGCAATGAGATTCATATCAGTTGGTATCAGAGAAAATCAAAAGTTTCTGTGACCGTCATGTCAGTTGGCATCAATTGATATCGTAGGGCGATATCAGTTGGTATCAGAGCAAAGCAAAAGATCCTTGGCCGAAAATATCAGGGGTTTTGAGTTTCTGTTTTTAAATTATTTTCTAAATTATTGCATTAAAATTATAAACTCATTCGTGTCATATTTTAACAGTTTTGGTTGATCTTTCTTAGACGGAAGGTTGAATCTAGAGTCGAAGGACTTCAAAGAGTCTGAGAGTTAGAATACTTCGGTATTACTATCTGCCTTCACCTTCTTCAATCGAGCCAGGAGGACGTCGAAGGGTCTGAGTGTTAACAAGTATTATCTGCCTTCACCTCTCGGTTAGTTTTGTAGATCTAGGTAGCTTATACAGTTTATGTGCTTGCGATATTTTCGTCAACTCTTCTGAAAAGTTATTGCATGCTCATAATCTTATTTGTTTTCATTATCATTCTTTGATTCCGTAGTCTTGAATTGTTCTTTGATTCTTGATTATACCTTATTCATTTTTTTAAATGGAGTCTTTTGTGTCTTTCCATATATAGTTTCATATTCTTGATCCTTACTATTGTGAATACCTCGAAGTTCATTTGAATGAAGATGAAATTGTCGTTGTTTATTTTTCCAAGTTTTATATAGCCTTTAATTGTGTCAAGAAAAAAATGAAAATAAAAAACAGAGGGGATCCGATTTTGGGAAATCCAGATCGGAATTTAGGATTTGGAAAAATTGGAATTGGGGCCTTTTTGTAATTTGCAGAATGTTTGGGGACTGTTTTGCAATTTTTAAAAAATTGGAAAGTTGCACGGCTGGAAAAATTTGGAAAATCAGAATCTGAGTTTGTGTGATATATTTTTGGAAAGTGCTGAATTTATAGCTGCAAAAAAAGGAGAAAAAGAAAGAGAGGAAAAATCTGATTCAAAATAGGAAAAGGAAAACGAAATCATAGTTGAGAGCGGAAAAGTTGAGTTTTTATATATAGAGGGCTTGGGATTGGAGCAAAAACACATCTTTATCAGTAAGAATTCAAGTATTTTCGATTTATTGAAGGAATTGGGTTTAAAATTCTTAATCCTATTTGATATTAGAAAATCATCTTTCATAATCGGAATTTTGTTGAAACTTATTTTCATCATAACTTCTTCGTTATTGCTCCGATTCATGCCTTTCAACTTGCATTTTGTTCCTTATTATTTTTATAATTTGGAATTATATATCTTAAATCTTTATTTTGAATTTATATATTTTTAATTTCTAAATAAGTTCTGCAGTACTTAACTCCTATATTGCTTTGAATTTGCGGTGAATAGATCATTTGCCCTCATATTAGCCTTCGCCTTGTGAGTTGTGAGTGTTATACACTTGATGAGTGACCTTAATAAATAAAGGGGAAGGGGGAACATTTATTACTAATCAGCTGTTTCTTCTTAGCAGGAATGGGGGACGATCCGTTCGTCTCGCCTTTTGTTGGCAGTCCCAACAATCTACCTATAATGAATGTCATGAACTCCATAATAAGTGATATGAAGATATTTTATAGGAAGGTAGATGAGTTGACAAATCCAACACCACCTCGTTCTGCAAGACAAGTTGAATCTGCTTGTGACATCAAAAGATTGAAGTATGATATTCCTAGATTTGATGGTCGATACAATCCTAAGGAATACTTGTATTGGGAGAGGTAGATAGAGAAACTCTTTGATCTTAAAAACTACTTTGATAAAGAGAAGATCAAGGTTGCATAGTATTCTTTCACCCATTATGCTATAGAATGGTGGGAGAATTTGAAGGAATCAAGACGGCTTGCTGGTAAAATATGTATCTCTACTTGGGAGAGATTGAAGACCAAGCTTCGATTATATTATGTTCCACAAACATATTTGATTGATAAACATTCGTATCTCAGTAATTTGAAGCTAGGGAATCGCATTGTAGATAAATACTGGCAAGATCTTGAATTAGCTATGAGAAGAGTTGGCATGAGAGAAGATGATGCCTATTTAAAGAATCAGTTTATTGAAGGTTTAAGAGAAGATCTGCAAGTTCTGGTTAAAATCCAACATCACGTGGTCATGCAAGATTTATTGGTCAAGGCCAAGTTGGTTGAGTAGACATTAAGGTCTAGAGGAAGCTATAATTTTGGCTATAACAGTCAAAGGCAAGTCTCTGATTTCAGTATCCCCAATTCAACCAGGGGTGGTAGAAATTCGAACATGGGTGACCAAGGAATCCCTAATTCGACCAAAACCTACTCAAATCCACTATTTGAACCCACTGATCAAAGAATGACTTCATCCAATCAACCATCTAGTCAAATTCCAGGTAAGACAGTTTCTACTTCGTCAAATACAGTTTCTTCTAACACTTCTACATGTTTTCATTGCAATAAACAAGGACATGTTCGCGATAACTGTCCACATGAACAAATTATGAAAACAATGGAGGAGGAAGAAGATGATGATATGCATGTACGGTATGACAGTGAAGAAGAACACGTAGATGAAGAAATTATCACTGATGATAAATGTGAGGAAGGTTCTAAAACACAAGAAGTCTTTGAAGCCCAAAAATGTATGAAAAATAACAAGGAACAATTTCTAGCCGAGGCTTCTTCCACGGAAGTTGCCGAAAGTATTCCCCCACAAGAACCAAGTAATTTTGACAAAAAGACTGTCAATTCTGACAAAGAGACCGTAAATGTTTCAACACACAAGTTCCAAGTCGATACTAAGGTAGGTAAGATAGGTAAGTTTCAGAATGATTATGAAAAGTCACATAAAGTAGTGTCTTCACATCTTAGTCCTTTATCTTCTATTTATATGAAGAGGCATGAACAATCTATTGATTCTGGAAATTTTTTAATGCTTCAATAGGAGATGTGAATCATGCTTTGACTAATCATTCTTTTGTTCTTATATTGTACTTTAAAGAAAGTTACTATGCCAAAGAAGATATTCTTATAAATATACTTTCATGGTTTGGTAAGTTACAAAAATTTGATGATGTGTTTCTAGGTTATAAGATTCCTGTTTCAAGGACGAAACTTTTTGACCTTGGAGAGAATGATACGAATATCAAAATGGCATTAAATATTTGTGTATGCATAAAGAACATCCCAGGAAACATTTGACTATCATTCCAGGAAAACCTAGAAGACTTTTGCCAAGAATACACAATACTTTTTCCCCGTTGAGTTTTTTTAGTGAGGTTGTGTAGTCTTGACATAATTATAAGTGGAAACGTCGACAACCAAAATGATACTGATGTCCCTCCTCATTTCATGAATCCCAGAAGAAAGAAGCCATGATTTATAATTTATTACAATTTATAAATTTATAAATTATAAATTTTATAACTTAGAAATTTAGAAATTATATATTTTATAATTTGTAAATTTTAACATTTGGCCACATGGGCCTTGTAATATGTCGATTTTTTGTTGAATACTATTAGCTAGTTAGTTGGTTTGTTATTTTCGGCCATGACATTAAATTTGTAGCTGAGAATTTATTTAGAATTAGATAAGGACATTTAGTTGTAGTTATTTTAGAACGAAGAAGACAAATCCTGTTTGAACTAGGTTTCTGCAGAATCTTGTATTTTTTGTGATTGCTGATTTCTCCATATAAGAAGGAGATATGGAGGAGACTCTTATATCATTCTTTTATCAATCAAATATTCAAATTTTTGAGTCATTCTCATTATTTTCATTGTTGCTTAACCTACGGACTAGTTAAGTTTCAATCTCCTTTGTAAGCTAATCCTGCGGGCTGGTTAGTTTATAAAGAACACTTGTGATCTAAACTTGCGGGTTATTTAGAGAACATGTCGGAGTTGAGTGTACTCTGAGGGCTAGACGCTGCAATTTCGTGCGTGTGAGCTAGGTTGGGCGAGATCCATAGTTCTGACAAAGATCCGATATTCCGCAATCCAGAGTCTTCGCAAGGAGATTCACATCAATGCTTCTGTGTGAAGCCGTTGGTTACGAGCCTTTCCTTGTACTTGTCAATTATTCCATCCATATTCATTTTGTTTTTTGAAGATCCATTTACAATCAATGGGTTTGGAACCAAGAGGTAAGTCCTTTAGTATCCAGGAGTTGTTACTTATAATTGAGTCTATTTCATCATTTTTTGCCTCCTTCCAAAATGAAGCATCATGAGATCTTATTGCCCTATCAAAATTCCTTGGATCAATTTCAGTATTGAAACAATAAGGTATTCAATCACTTAATTCATCTCTTATTTCTTCTACAATATAAGTAATAAAATCATAACCAAAGGATTTGGCCTTTCTGGCTATTTTTCTCCTTTTCAACTCAATGACTTCATTTTTGTCAAGAGAGTCATCTACTGCATTTTCTCTTTGTTTAGAACCATTCTCAATGCTCCTTGGAATAGATGTAAACCTTTTTTCATCAAATATAGCATCTCTTAACTCTATAATAGTATTAACTGAAATAGAGTAATAAGGTTCAATAACCATAAACTTATAATCTTTTTCATTAATTGTGTAGCCTATAAAGATGCATTCAACACCTCTTTCTCCCAACTTCCTTTTGGAAGTCTAACTATGGCTATACAACTCCAAAATCTTAAATGATTGAGATTAGACTTCCTTTTATACCAAAGTTTGTAAGGGGTTATTGAGTTCTTCTTGTTTGGAACTCTACTGAGTATATAACAAATCGTAAGTACAGCTTCTCTCCAAAACCCTTAGTTAAGGCTTGCAGTAGACATCATGGTGTTAACCATTTCCATCAATGTTCAATCTTTCTTTCAGCCACACCATTTTGTTGTGGTGTATAAGGAGCATTCACCTCACGTTTAATACCTATGGTCTCAAAGAATTTTTTTCAAAGTACTCACCACATCTATCAGTTCTAAGACATTTAATGGATAAATCACATGCAAGTTCAACTTCTTGTTTGTAAATATTAAACATTTGCATGGCTTGATCTTTGAAATGCAACAAATAAACATGGTAATATTTTATTGAATCATTAATGAAAGTTCCAAAGAACTTATTTCCTCCTAAAGATGGTTTTCCATGCTTATCACATAAATCACTATGAATCAATTCAAGCATGTTTGATTTTCTTTCAATATTTGGAAATGGTTGTCTAGTATTTTTGTTAGCTTGCAAGTATTGCATTTTCCATTATCAATTATAGGACATTTAGGCAGAGGATCCAATTTAATCATGTCATGAATCCTTTTATAATGAACATATCCTAATCAATTATGCATAAAATAGTAGAATACTCAATGAAGTAAGCAACAATTTCTTTCATTTTATTGATAGGCCTTACATTGAGTTTGAACATAATACCATAAACGTGACCCTTTCCTTCATACATCCCACCCTTGGAGATTACAATTTTATCTTGTTTGAAATCAAATTTATTGAGAAGCCCTGTGGAGAGTAAGTTCTTCCAAAGTTCAAGAACATACAATACATTATCAATTTAATTAATTTTCTGGATGTGATCTTAAGATCAACTTCTCCTCTGTCTTTAATGAGAGCAATTGTTGAATTTCCCATGTAAACTACAACACTTGGATCATCCACACCTTGCAAGTTTTGAAGAAACTCTTATCCTTGCATATGTGACTATTGGGACCCGCATTAATCCACCAACCAAAGTCTTCATCAGCAATGTTAATTATGAAATTATGCCTACAAGAGGCTTGTCATCATTGCCTCCATGCGGAGAATTAGGATAGGTCTTCTTGAGAAGTCTATATTCATGTCTGCAGTGTCTATTTTTTTGCAATGATAGCATTTTCCTTTCTTCTTCTTGTTTAAATAGTTGTCATGACCACCATTATAAACCCGTTTCTTTAATCACTTACTACTTTGGCCTTCTTCAATCACGTTTATTTTTGTGACTAGATCATTTCCTTTGTAAATCTCTTTTATTTGAGAAATTTCCTACACTCTCAACTCTTCCTCAACATGAAGAGAATTAGCTACACCCCTAAGAGAAATCTCTTTCGTTTATGTTTGAGATATCTTTTGAAGTCTTTCTAAGATGTGGAGGGGGGGGGACTTATCAATCAATGCACTCACAAAAATAGATTCATCAATAGGAAATTTGTGTTGAGTGAAATGATTCAACAATATTTCAATTTCATTAAATTTTTCCATGACGAGTCTATTGTCTACCATGTTGTAGATAAAGAAAGATGGGTCAAGGATTTTATTACTTAAATAATCTCCTGTCATGTACCTTGTCTCCAATTTGTCTTAATGTTCCTTTGCGGTGAGCATTGTGTGGTACACATCAAAGAGATTGTCTCCCGTAGGATTGAGAATGTGTCCCCTATAAATTTCTCCTTCATTCTCCCATTTTTGCTTCTGATGGAGATCCTCCAATATTTCTTCTTCTGAATTGACACTTGGTTTGGTTGTAGTGAGAATGTAGGACACCTTCAAAGCCACCAAGAGAAAATAAACTTTCTTCTTCTAATGCATTTCCACCATCAAACCTTTCAAGTTTGATAATGTTCGTTGCTAGATCCTTAACTTTGCTTGCCATTGTGATCAACAAAAATTAAAGCCTTAAGATTGTTGGAGAAATTTTCTGGTCTAAGACAAAGGCAAGTATAAGAAAAGTGTAGGAGAATAGAATGAAATGTATAAATATAATAGGCAACCTTCAAGTAATGTATTACACTTTCCTTTAAACTTTATTTATTCCTTTTTGTGTGCATATGATATAAAACAAATATCCTCCAGGATAAAATGAAGCTTTGTTGACTATAGTTTGTTGTAACTACTTCAACACCGAAAACAAAAAGAAGAAGTGCAGAATGGTTTCTTGTGAATGGATGATTTTTTCCTACATCAAAACTCCACCCTTCCGACCTCTATATATAGAGCTAAATGGACTTCTCAATAGACACAATGATTGATGAGGAAGAGTCGTGTATCTTGGAGTTGCACCCTGTGAGATTGCTTGAATGATTGATCATATCCTTTGTTGAACGGTGATTTGTATCTTTTTAATAATAAGAAAAATACCAACATTACCTCCATCTTATAAAATACAAAAAATTGTCTAAGATGATCTCACACGTGTGCATGTTGAAATTCGGGTTTTATTAGATATTATAAACTCCCTCCGTCCCGCTATAAATTGCTTACTTTCCTTTTTAGTCCGTCCCACTATAAATTGCTTAGTTTGAAAATTTCCTCTTGTGGCAAATTTTTGACATGTAACTTCCCTATAATACCCTTACTAAAATAATGTTTTTACAGAATAAAAATTAAAATTTAAAAACTAAGTACATATTACTGGACTCAAACCGGGTCAATGTATTGGTTTGCTACTTTGACTAAATACTCTTTTCTATCATTTCTCAGATCCAGAAATCATGGAGCGCTCGATTCTCACCGGAAGTTTCGCTGCAGGAGATGAGGAGGCGGTGGCGATGATGAAGGCGGAGATGGGAAGCGATGAGGAGAGCGTGGATTCAGTGCTTTCCGGCGAAAACTTGTACGAGGTTCTGAAGCGCGTGGATGGACGGACGCTGGTGGCGGCGGGGTGCGTTTGCCGGCAGTGGTGCAAGATGGCGCGTGACGAGCGGCTGTGGGAGCTGATCTGCACGGAGCACTACTGGAAGATTTCGTTGCAGCGTCGGTCGGTGGTACTCACCCTCGGCGGATTCCGGCGGTTGTCCTCCACCGCGTGGCCATGCCTTGTTGCGGCTCCGGCGAAGGCTTCTGGCAACGGGATGAAGAAGCGGTGGGGAAAAGACGAGTTAAATATTTCATTATCGCTTCTTTCGATCTGGATTAAGAACCTTGCTTCTCATTTCGAGCTTGAAGATTTGGGCTTCATTATTTTAGTGCTGTTTTTTGTACTGCGTGCTCTGTTCTTCGTTCTCTGTGCAGTAAAATTAGTTGTGTTCTGTGTTCTCTGTTAAATTAGCTATGTTTTGTGTTCTTTGTTCTTCGTTTTCCAGGTTCAGATTAGCACACATGATTTACCATTTCTGCCCTCTTCCAGCATTGCCACCTCACCTTGTCTTAAACTTTGTGCCAAAGTCAACTCAACAATTTTTACTGGGACGGAGGGAGTATGTGGCAGTCAAAATTGTATCCCCCCAATTTTTTTTAGGAAGATTGGATTGAAACATAATGGCTCTAGCTACTTGAAGAATATGCTGATGTTTTCTTTCTACAACTCCATTCTGTTGTGGAGTGTAGGGACAAGATTTTTGATGAAGAATTCCATGGTCTAAAAATAGTTTTTCACATTCAGCATTAACAAATTCAATGCCATTTTCTGCCCTAACAGATTTGACTGATTTCTCAAATTGAGTATTAACCATGAGAAGGAAGTTTCTAAG